>JAQZBX010103360.1:0-11062 GCA_029593785.1 Cabassous unicinctus | reverse complement strand
GTGAGTATAGATAGAAATGGAGGACTTTAGTTAGACAAGCCTTAGAAGATGTATATGATTCTTCCACCCATATCTGTTTGGACAGAGCCCCATTATATGGGCCCGAACTAATTTCAAAGAAGGCTGGAAAAAGGTAAAGCAGGTCATGAATATTTGAGGTGCATCAGCATCCTCTGCCATACATCCTTCCAATTCCTGTGCTCTTTCTGAAGTGTAAGTATCACCACAGTCCTCTTGTCTTCATAACTTGTTGATGCATCTTCACTCCATAGTCAGCACATCACGATATAATCAGTGGTTCCTCCTTTAGCTTCCCCCCCCTTCCAGATGTCTTTTGCTTTGTAAATAGACTTTCTTGCCCAACCCTTCTTGACTATCCTTTCTCCATTTAGCCAATAAAACCATTACCACAACAATAAATAGTTCTTAAACTTTAATATGTTCTGAGAAATCTTAGATGTTTTCATCAATTCTAGGGTATTGCCTAGGAATTTACATTTTAAAAGAGATACGTGGTGGTTTACTGACCACATTTTTCAAAAGCTGCAAGAAACCAACCATTAGCATTCACATTAGAGAAAAAAGAATCAAGGTTCAGAAAGCTCAGATGGTGAGTGGATGCTTGCCTCTAAAACCAGTGCTTCTTTAAATAAATATACGAGTGATATCATGGCCCACTGGGGAAATGAGGATTTAAGGACAATCATGGCCTTGATGCCTGCCTCTGAGCCCATCCATTCTCTTTTTGGTGAGACCTCAGCCTTCAAAAGTTTATGTCAAGTCCAGGATCCTAGGGCTCACTGGGGACGCAGCAAGAGGATGGGAGCACCCTCACATAGTAAAGAAAGGCACTGACTACTAGTTCCATTGAGTGAGAAAGTCTTACTCCCTAACCACGTATTTATGCATCTGTCTTCCACAATAGAGCAGGAGTTCATCTGCAGCAGGAGTCGGGTCTTATTCATCTCTGTGTCCATGGAAAAACTGTGTGGAATGAGTCAGCACCTCCCTTATAAAGGGTCTAAGGAAGAAAGAATGTAAAGGAACTACTGGCCCGAGGATTGCCAAGTCCTATCTTACCTTCCGACCCTAAGAACTGGCCCCACAGCCTGTGGCTTCATTCAACACTCAGAGGCATCGATCAACACTCTGAGGCATCATTCAACACGTCTACACTTTGCCAAGTACAGCACTAGGTCTGAAGATGCAGACAAAATAAACCATATCCCAACTCTCAAAGAGCTCATGGTTTGTCCCAGTGGCTTCATGAATGGCCAACAGGATGCCAACAACTCCACATGCCTTCCCTTTATTCCTTCAATCCCAGACCTTTGCATAAACATTTGAATCTGGTACCCAATAAAGCAGGAAGGCTGTGCCCATAAAATCTCAGATATAGCCATTATAAGTACTAGTCTCTGATTCTGGGAATCTGGGATTTTTCTACTAAAGTGTCACTTTCCACAGCCTACCACTATAATCTTAGTTTCTACATAATTTGAAAGATAGAGTTGAACCAAAGAGACTGTGTGGCTTCCTCCAGCTCTGAAATTCTATGCAGACCCGTTGGCTGTCGTGCAGTGGCTACCTTATTAATTCAGACATAGAGAAGAATTCTCCTAAGTATAGAAACATTTGCCATTTGCAGGAAGAACTGAGCAGAACTCAAGCTGTTCAAGCTCCTTTTTCCTTGGCCAAGCACGATTTTCTTGCAAAAGTTTGGGGTGAGATTTTTTTTTAAGCTTCCAAAAAGCCTTTAGAGACTTTTTGGACATTGATCTGTACTTGTATACCATATGGCTTGAATTTAGTAGGAAGAAGTCAAGAACAGACTGAATGAGCCACTTGTACCAAGCACCCAATAATTCAGAAAGTTCCAAGAAAATGGATGGTTCAAAAATGCCAAAAGACAACTGCAGCCAGAATGGGAAAACCCAAGGAGACGGAGGAGAATGAATGTTCTGAAAGCTGGATGTATCAGATTTTCTGAAAAAAACAAACCACCCCCAAAACTTAGTGACTTAAAAATCATTTATGTAGCTCACATTTCTGTGGGTTGACAATTTGGGCCAGGTTCATCTGTGTGGGTTTCTGGTCTCGGCTGGACTCTTCCTCGTTGCCAGGGCTTTGGCTGCGGGGGCTCAGCTTAGCTCCATGTGACCTGTGATGGACCACATCCCAGGCTTGCTCATGTATTGTTGGTGACAAGGATCCCAAGAGAGCAAGCTTCAGTGCTTTTCAAGTCTCATATTTGCTAATGCACCACTAGCCAAACTAATTATATGGCCAGTCCAGATGCCAGAGATGGAGAAAGACCCCACCTCTTGATGGGAGGAGCTAAAAGGCACATTGTAGATAGGAAGATGTGGAGAGGAAGGGTTTGTGGCCATTTTTACAGTTCAGCACACTTAGACACATGAGAACTGGGTTTAAATCTGCTGAAGCGATTTCACTTTGAAAAATGAAAGCTAGGGGGTGGGGGTGGTATCAGAAGAAACAAGGGGATTAGCAAAGCATGACCACTGTTTTCAAACATTTAAAGAGGTACCATGGGAAAGAATGATTACATATGATCTGAATGGGGCCAGAGGGAAGGCGTCCACTGAATGGGCACAAGTCCTAAGAGGCAGAAGGGGTACATTTCAACCAGCTGAACTGCCCAATATAGGTAAGAAGGAAAGGAGCAAACATTTACTGAACACCTACTGTGAAGTGGATAATATGACGTTTTCTCATTTAATTCTGTCAATAATGCATTACCACCCATGTTTTAGAAATGAGAAAGTAAATCTCAAAGTCATTATTGACTTTGATCAAGTTCATAGAGCCAAGAAATGGCAGATCTGAGATTTGAACACAAATCTCTTCAATACCAAAACCTATGCCCTTTTGACACCAAGCCATGCAGCTTTTAGGCTCTTTCAGGATGAATGGAACAGAGGCGCACTCAGGCTCAGTATGAAAATAGAGGTTTGTTATGCGGACACGTGGAGAAGTGTAGCTCATTGGAAGAGGCCTCAGCCGTCCCTCACACTCCCTTGCCCACCTTCTGTCTCTGTTTCTAGCCTCCTGCCTGCGTCTCTTTACTGACCCCACCACCAGATTCAGGGCCATCAACTCCCACTAAGATGTGCTGCTTTACAGCGTGCAAAAGTACATGCATCGAAGCTCAGTTACAAGGCCAGGCATTTTCTCTGCAGTGTTTGCATTTTAAACCATCTCCTGGAAACCGAGATGTCATAATGGAAGCTAATATTTTTTTTAACACTTTGTATATTACCTATGAGTCTCACCAAAAACCTAGCAGGTTAGTGTCATTATTTCCATCTTACAAATTAAAACTGAGGCTTAGGATTCAAATCCAAGTCTATCTGGAAGATCAAAATTGATAGGCTTCTCTCTTGGAGGACTATGTATTGGGAGGCTCTCAGGCAGTATGAAAACGGTGGCAGGTAGTTTTGCTCGAGTAGGCTTTCCTTGAATTGTACCACATTCTGCCAGAGCTGATACATGAACAATTGTGGTCAGTCACAAATACGTTAGATTTGATCATTTTTGCCACTAAGTTTCAAAGGCTCTAGCAGATTTTTAAAACTTTCTTTATAACAGAAAATTTCAAACATGTACAAAAGTAAAGCAAATAGCATGATGAACACCCATGTAGCCATCATCCAGCTTCAACAATTTTCAAAATATGGTCAATTTTGTTTCCTGGCAGATTTTTAAGAGCTGAATCCCAAGCCTATTGCTGATAAGGAGCTGCCTGGAGCAGGAAGCCCCTCCCAGCGTCATCTTTGCTGAACCCCTCATTTTAAGGGAGAAGACTAGGGCCTAGAAACAGGCCCAGGCTTTCCCAAGGTCACTCACGGAAGCAGTAGGTAAGGGAGTATTAGAATCAGAGTCTCCTGGCTGCAGGCTTAGGGTTTTTCCCATAGTCCAGCCTCCTTTGAAGCACCCAAGCCCTGGCTTGGTGCCCACCCCCTCAGCAGCCACGGCCACCTCCAGAGGAGAAAGAGGAGGTCAGCAAGGATGGATTTGGCCTCAGTCCAACAGGCTCAATGGACTTTGTCAGCCATGCCCTCCTCTGACCTCCTCAGTCCTTCAAGGGTAATTAACCAGCCAATGGGTTCCCTCCACTGAGCGTTAGCACCCAAATAATCACCCTCCACCCCAACTGCTGGTGACAAAATCACTCCTGTGAAGTCCACACAGCCCCCTAATGTTATGTCCTTCATCATCTCAGATTTTATTATTGGAAAACTTGTGATTCACAAAAACGGCAGGCTTGTGGAGAGGCAACAGACTTTCTAGATGTTTCTCTGCCACTGGGTACCAATGGCATATTTTCTGGTGAGCAACAATCTTCTCTGCAGGTGAATACAAGGTAATAACTAGGGATATATACAGTGTTTTGGTATGGCATAGGATCATCCTTCTCCACTTGGGAACCCCTGAGGACACACAGTGGCACGCAGGGAGTATCCATGAAGTCTTAGGATAAGTGTCTCCTAGATGACAGCATCCATTTTAACATCAACCACAAAGGCTAGAAGACTATGCCGAGTCCTTTACATGCATTAATTCATTTCATCCTCACCAAAACCCTAGGAAGGAGGTACCATTATTACCCCCTTTGTAATATATGAGGAAACTGAGGTGCAGAGAGAGTAAATAACTTGTTGAAAGCCACATAGCTATTAAGTAGTAGGGAGTATAAATCAGAAAAATAGAGTTTAAATGCTGTGTAAACTTCAGGACAGGTTATCACAAGCGTAGGATTATTATTAAAGCCAAAACATATGAGAATTGAGCAGGGAGGGATATGAAAGGGTACATATTCAGGTGCTCAACTCCGTGGCCCAAAAGGAAAATGCCAAAGGAATTTAGAAAAGTAAGACGAGTGATAAAAGCTTATCAGAGAGTACTTCAGGGAGGGGCAAGATATTTGGAGAGTAGCTACATTTACAAAATCTTTTCTCAGCTCTGGTCTCAGCTAATCTTTACAAGAGTCCTTAACGTGGGGATTATAATAAACTCTGCTTTACAGATGAAGAAACTAAGGTTCATAGAGGATACTGGACTTGCCAAGTGCCTAACAAGAAAATAGGACTGCCTCCAGACCCTGAGCCTTTTCCCATCCACCCCAGTAGAGCTGAATTCAAATCAGATACCAAAGCTCTGACCCATGGTGGTCTCCCCATAAATTGGGTGACCATTTTCAGTGCTGTCCTGGTGTGTGTCTGTTGTCCTAGTATACTTAGCAGTAGTGTCCTCTTTTACTTTCAGAAGGGTTCCTGTTTGGATGATAACTCATAAAGCCACCCTAACTCTGAGCAGCACTTTCCTGGCTCCTGTATCTGCAAAGTACAGCAATGAGTTCCTGCAACCCTCTGTCTCCCTAGGGATAACTTTGGAGCGCTCTTACTGAGGTTGTAAGAACTAGAGAGGAGACTAATTTTAGGATAACATGTAAAGAGAAATTTTCTAGTTTATTCCACCCAATCTCACTTCCAGCCCCAAGTGACTGTGGTAGAACCAATTGTTGTCTGGATAAAAGGTTTAGAAAGAAGGGAAATAAGAAATGGGGCAATGAGAAAAGCAGAAGGGGCTGCTTGCCCTCCTCTGTTCATATTCCTGAATTCATGAAACATTTGGGATTAAGATCCTCCCAGTAAATCACTTGACCCCACTCTACGACTAAGGTGGCCCAGATCATTGCCAACATCATTCTGAAAACCAATGATAACTTTCCTGAAATATCTTTCCCATCCTGTATTCAAGAGGATACTGTTAGGGAAACACTGGAGAAAACAAGCCAAGCTGAATTTGAAGCCCCTAGTGGAGCTATTGTAAGAGACAAATGCTCACATCTCAGGGCACAGCCTGGTGGAAAGCCCAGAGCGATGGAGTGAGAAGAGCAAAGGCTTGGGGCCACAGCCCTGGGATTGAGTCTCGGCCCCATCCCAAACTAGTGTGTGCTCTACGCACCAATGTTATTTTTCTGCTTAAGGGAAGAAGAGCCAATTGCCACCTGCTGAGATGGGAGGCTGTGGCTCTCGGTGGTGTCGTGTTGGACACTAGCAGGTTATCTGATCAGAAGCGCACATGGTCACTGAGTTCATCTCAGTAACTTCATTCGGAACCAAAGGTGATTAATGATACCTTCCCACATAATACTTGGAGAAGGCTTTACAGATTCACGGTTTCCTGGTTCTGTGAAGAGATTTCAAAAGACCCCTCCTTACCTGTTTACAGAAGGGAGGCAGGCTACTCTCTCTACTTTCTTTGAGATGTGCATGATGAGGAACAAAACCTAGTTAAACTATATTTAGAGAGGTGAAGCAGTGCAAGGCTTTGGAACCAGGAAAACTGGTGCCCCAACTCATGGCTGTGGACTTTCAGCTGGTTATTTTAGGCCCTCTTTGCCTCAGTCTCCTTGTCTATAAAATGTAGATCGTGCCCATTTCATACATGTATAAAAGTTAGGTAATACGTTTGTCTCAAAGATGTGGGCAGAGCAATCACATGTGCTGCCACTCACCGCTTCTCATGCCTTGGCAGACACCACTAAAACTGTGCTGGGCCTGGCACAAGGCTCAGAATCCTTCTTAACACAGTGATGAAGGCAGACGCTATTAACTATTCACCTTGACTTGTGAGATGAAACCCAGTCTTGGTTCTAAAATAGAACTAGTGCCAACTGGATGGAAGTACTTTCTCTTTTACAGGGAAGTCAAGTAAGTTGCCCAGTGTCACAGTGGCCAAGATGGCTTTTTGTCCACCAAAAATTCATGTTCTTCGTACATAAGGTCACATTGTTTCTGGGAAACAGCTAATCAGTCAGAAACTATATTTCTTATCCTCACTTGAATCCAGATGGGGCCTTGTGATCAAATGTAGGTGAAATGATATAAGCCACTTCCAGACCTGGCCCATAAAGAATCCATGTGATCCTCTACTCTCTTTTTCTTGCCTATCTTCTAGCTAAATTCTAACGACCCAGGCAACCTTGGAATCCTTCTGCTTAGATTTCTTACTAAGCTGATACAAGAAGTTCTATCAATTGAACTTCATGCAAGCAAGAAATAAACTTGTGCTAAACCACTGGGATTTGGGAGTTTATTTCTTATAGCATGTATCAGTTAGCTATTGCCGTGAAATAAAATACTCCTAAATTTAGTGGCTTAAAACAACCACCATTTATTATCTCTCACAAATGTATGAGTCACCTGGGCAGTTCTACTTATCTTGAATGAACTATATTGATCTCAGGTGGGCTTACTCATTCATTGAAGTTCAACTACAAGATTGACTGTTAGCCGTATGGTCTAAACTGGCTTGAGCTTTAACAAATGGGACTAAAAGTGATTTCATTGTTTCCAACTGTGATACTGGTGAACAAGCTAATGAGGGCAAGTGCTTAGCACTCATGCATGCCTGTTTTAAAATCAGATCCATAAATTAAGTTCACCTGTGTGAAAACAACAGCCCTAAAACACCCATGGTCTGAATGATGTACACTGTGACGTCCTTCAAAGGGAGATTCAATGGGGAGGTCAGCATTGAATATAGGTAATGTGATTCAGATCACAGTTCTGAGGGTATCAAGAGATTCATGTTTAAGCTACATTGATAGGTACCATAAATATGTCCCATTTGTTAAATCAATAACTTGAGGTACCTGTATGAAGCTATGGTTGACTCATACAGCCAGTCAGAAATAAGAAGCAAGATATTAACCCTGCTTCCCATATGATTAATGTCACCTAAATATTCGCTTTCCTAATGTTCACCTATACGGCAGTAGTTCCTCCCATTGATTGGAGAAGAATCTCAAGATCTTAGCATACTTTGAAAGCACCAAACTTGAAACAAGAGAAGGCAAACAATTTGTAACTAAGATTTCTTGGAGTCAAAGGGAGTGATCATGGTCAAAGAGATAGGATTTTCTGGGAGAGTCTTGATTGGAAATATCCTGATCTGTTGCCCACTAATTATATTGATCAATATAATTATATTGTTCTTACTTTGGTCTGGAAACTGTGAACCACCATAAAGACAGAGTGTGGAGAAGTAAAGTGCAGAGGGATCTGGCCAGCCTTCAGAGCTGCAAAGCAAGCCTGGTAGTTGCCACCATAACATACCTGAGATGGTAATTTCCTTCCACTCGCAACATACAGCTTGGAGCCTGGCTGGTTCTAGAAAATCCCCAGCCAAATTCAGGCCTGGTGGCTAGTGCCCTTTAATATATTTTATTACGTGAACAAACAGAGTTATGTTACTTTTTCTGTACTATTTTCACAGTGGTTAGATGTACCTTTGTAGAAATGTTTAGATTGATTCATCTTCTTAGTTTGGATAAAAAATGAAGAGTAAAATCAATAATCCTTTGACTAATTTTGTATACTGTCTGAATGTAGGTCAATTTATGGTGTAGATATATATATATAAAATTATAAATAATTATAATATTCAGGCAAAGTCTGATAAAGGTCATAAAAGCTATTACCATTTTTATTCCCTTTCTTTGGGCAAGAAAAATGAAATTAAATTAGGATAAATTAATGTTAAAATCCAGCTAAAAGTACAAAATTGATGCTCCATTTAGAAATGAATGTATTTAATCACAAATTAAAATTTAGACTCTGAAAAACAACAAAAAAATGGCTTGGACTGGGAAGATTCCACTTGATTCCACATACTCTTTTGTACTCCAGCAGGCTAGCTCAGGCTGGTTCTCATGGCAGTGGCAAGGATTCAAGAGATGTGGTGGAATCCTATCTTGATACCTAGACTTTTGGTACTTTTGTCAAATTTTATTAGCCAAAGTAAATCACAAGGTCAGCCGTATTCATGGAGTGAGGAAGTAGAGTCCGTCTCTTGATGGGAGGAGATCACATTGGGATGGGTTGAGAACTGGGGCCATTTTTGCAATCTGTCTACTACAAGGCAGCTAGAATCATCTTAATTGGTACTGTCACACACAGCTGCTGATGACAAAGCCAGAATTCAATTCCAAACCTAACATCAAAATTGGGGAACTTTTTAGGATAACATGTTACTACTTGAAAGAAAACGAAAATAGCTTTGATGAAGCCAATAAAAACATCTTATTGCAAAATTCCTGAAGCCTGCACATGGATAGAAAATTTCTGCTTTTCCTTTTAGCTATCCAAAGCATTTCCAAGGTGGCTGAAGAAGTGGAAGCAGCTTTATTTTGCTGCTTTCCAGGTTTAGTTCTTCAGACGTGACTTCACCCTAATTAGTTCTAATTAGATGCATGGTTCATGTTAGGTCACAACAAACCCGAAAGTTGAGTAATTTAAAAAGGATCCACAAGCCACTTGCAATAAAGCCAGCTTTGTGGTTTCCTGGGTGATGGTTGTTCTGACTCCACCAAAGTCGTCGTGTAACCAACCTTGAATTTTAAATGTGGGCTGTTCTTATAGAAAAGTGGAAATTCCTGGTATCAGTGGGCCTCAGTTCTCTTCATGGAGGGGGCTGAACTTTCCTTCAATTTCTGGGGGTGGTTGACCTAGGTCAGCCTTAAAAGTTGCCACTTTCTCCACTCTCCTAGCCAGAGAGGTGCCCTTCCAACCTGCAGGCATCCCTTGAAACTCCCACCTTTCTGGTCTCAGAGACTCACATCAGAGAACATTTGACTTGTGAAGATCTGGTAAGTCATCTTGTCCAGTTGTACCATTTTATAGAAGGACTGACGAAGGTCCGCAGAAGGAAGGTCCTACAGCTAGCGAGCAGGAAAACCAACACTAGAACTCAGGTGACACCACTGCAGTATAACAGAGAAAGCGATATTTTCATTCATCCCCATGTAAATTCCAGTTACAGCTCTGGGCCCTTAGCAAGTACTCAACCTCTCTGTCCCTTAGCTTCCTCAGGTGTAAAATGAGCACAGTTTACCTTTCTTGTAGGGTTAGTGTGGTATTTAAATGTGGTGACATACATAAAACACATACCAGACTTCCTGTCTCATAGTAGGTGCTCAAGAGAAAATAACTATTGTACTATTCACATAGCCAGTATGGGAATGGAGGTAATGACAGGAAGCTGAAGCTATGTATATTTTCTAAGCAACAATTGCCAAGAATGACTTTTCCTAAACTCCACACGTCCCCTCAATAGAATATGAGTTCCATAGAGAGCAGGAACTTGGGCTGTTTTATTCACTGCTGTGTTCCCAGAGCCTGGGCCTGGAGGGCAAGAGCCATGTATTGAATGAATGGGTAGATCACTGCTAGAAAACTGGAGTAGTGGATTGTTCAAGGGTGGTTCTCTTCTTTCCAGGGGGGGAGGTTAGAAACTCAAAAGCTATGCCATCAGCAAAGCTCCTTCGTCAAATTAAAACACAGAGAAGGCAGGCGGTGTAGCTCAGATGCTAAGCACAAGGGCCTCGAACCAGAGAGCCCCAGGTGTGAACCCCAGCTCTGGCATCCATGGGCCATGGGCCTTTAAGTAAGTTATTTATCCGATTCAAGCCTCTATTTCCCATCTACTTGGTGGGAATGATAAAAATGTCTCCTTCACAGGGTGTGTGTGAGTAACAAAGGAGAACAAGGATGCTTGCTTAGCTCAGCACCTGACATACAGCGGGGGCTCTGTCGATAGGAGCTGCAAAGGGAGGTGAGGCTAGCTTCTCTCAAGCATTCCAGCTGGGTTCATCCAAGAAAACACCCTCAGAGACCCTCCCAAGGCCCCTGTCTTGTGTGTGTCCACCAGCCCTGAGGCCCAGAGCCCCAGTCTATTACAAATGGGCCAGTTGTCACAAGGTATTTATAAGCCTAGTAGGGGAAAGGGAAAGGAAACGTCATTAATGAGCACTAGTTCTGTTCCAGGCACATTCCTATGTGTCATTTCTCTCTGGAATCAAGGATAAAAGGAACCATACCATTGATGATGTGTCCTTATTTGCATTGACCAACAGGAGCCTCAGAACCCAAATCATGGCCCAACTTTAATGACTAGGTGGGACCCCTAGGTTCACCTATTTATGTCTTTACTTTCTTTTTTTTTTTTCTATCATTACTTTTATTTATTTATTTTT
>JAQZBX010103359.1:0-11063 GCA_029593785.1 Cabassous unicinctus | reverse complement strand
CTTGCTGTCTCTCCATTTTACAGTCTGTTTTAGGAAAATAATTAGAATAATATTTAGCAGTTCATAGCATCAATGGGAGAGTTAGAGAAATAGTATTTTAGTCTATAATTCCAAGAAAAAAAAATGGGGGAAAATTACAGCATGTCCCTTGCTAATAGGAAATTTAAAAATATATATTTTATAGTCTATAATGTTTTTTTAGGACTAAATGAATAAAAATATATAATGTACTTAGAAGAGATTCTGGTATATAGTGAGTATTCTGTAAGCTTTTTCTATTATTATTTTATTAAGTGCTTATTATTTTTTGCCATTTTAAGATAAATAACAGGCACATGAATTTGTATAGGCCTTCTTATCTTTCTTCACTTATATGAAATTGATCTGTGAATGTCTTACTGCTCTGAGGAAAAGGTCCAAAAATTATGTTGTTTCTGAATACCATTTTCCTGCTTTATTGCCTTCATTTATTATCATCATCAAATTTTAATGGGTGATACATGAATGATTATATCTTGTTATATCCTTTGTTTCACCCAAACAAATGATTTATAGTTGTGAACTATTAAAAATATGCAAGAATAAGAAAAAAATCCAACATATATTTCCACGCTCAAGATTGTTTTAAACTCTGCTTCTTCCATACCTCTCATTTTATGTGCAAATTAATTTTCAAATAAATTAGATTATTCATACTATAGATTTCTTTGTCTGGAAATGACTGATTATATTCCATGGTGTCACTCAAACATTCCTCTGTCTTCCAAATTTTCTGTAAAATGATAGTTAAATCTACAGGCTTGATGTGATTCTTATTACAGTGTTAACAAGAATACTTCAAGGATTGGGGATTGTTTGGCCATCATTTCCTCAAATATTCTTTCTGTCCCTTTTCAGTCTCTTCTCCTTCTAAGACACCATTAATGAGTATGCTTGTACATTTCACACTGTCATTCAATTCCCTGAGACCCTGTTCTATTTTTTCCATTCTTTTCTCTGTCATTTTTCTTGTCTTATCCAGTTCAGATGCTCTACCCTCCAATTCACATAGTCGTTCTTCAGGCATTTCAATTCTGTTGTTATATAACTCTAATGTATTTTTAATCTCATCCATTGTGCTTTTTATTCCCATACAATCTTTTACTTTTCTGTTCCAGCTTTCAAATTATTCTTTTTGATAACCCAGTGCCTTCTTAATATACTTTATCTTTGTAGCCATATTTTCCTTCAACTCCATGAACTGATTTTGGAGATTTGTTTGACTATCGTTGACTAGTTGTCTTAAATCCTGGGTTTTATCAGGAGTTTTAATTTGTTCCTTTGTTTAAGCGATAACTTTCTGTTACTTAGTGTGGCTCATAATTTTTTTGCTGCTTATGTTTGTGAATTTACTATGAGGTTCAATTTCTCTCTTTTGCCTTGTTGTTTTGTTTCAAGTCTCTTCTTTGATTACTGGTTAATCTTATTCTAAATCTTTAAAACTACCCTGTTTAAGTTATCAAACAGGATCAAAGGGAGTCTGGGACATGAGAGACATCAAAAAGCTTTTTTTCCGCTTTCACTCTCTCACCTGCCAGCAGATGGTGCCTGTCAGCTAACTTTTCCACAGAGGTGACTCAGCCCCCAACTTGCTGTTGTTTCTGTGCTGGACAGAGCCACAATTCAAAGAGGAAATACACTCAGCCCTCTGCTACACTTTCTTTTCTCCCAGGGAAGAAAGGTCCTCTCCCCTCTCAGTTGGCTGGCATAAGGCACAGGTTTATCCAAAGCTGTTTACCTCAAGACTGGGGTGTGGGAACTGTTCCCAGTGCTGGTATCAAGAAACTCATGGTTTTCATTTCATCATCTTCTTCTCTCTGTCCCTCAAGAACAATGCATTTGGAATTTTCCTGATCTGCAGATCACCAAATATGGTCCATGGAACAGCTTCTGCCCTTTGTGTGTAATGAAACATAAAGCCATTCAGCATACACTTTGGACAGATTGTACAAGGCATAGACTTGTAACTTAGTGAACCCATGGTGGAGGATGGCCTGTGGATAACAGAAAAAATATGGGAAAGTTCTGTAATGAATTATAATATATAATATTTATACACTCATTCTAAGTTCCAGGGAATAAATATAAGGATCATGCTCAGGGAGTGTACCGCAAAAGTTTTTGATTCTTTTCCTGTGTCTTGAAGCAAGTGGGGAGAAAATTATAACATGAATAATGTACAAAAAGGGAAAGAACATTCAAAATCTATCAGACTATATTTTTTGTTATTTCTGTGCACTATTTACATAATTGTTAGGGGCAATACAACCACACTCACACTTACATGGACAAGAACACACAAAATGTCAATTCTTGGTTTGACTTGAGTACAAAAGGTAATAGGAGTATATGTGGTTCTACAGTCAAGGTGTAGAGGGAAATAAATATCCCAGACCAGGTCCCCACCTCTATAGACAATTGGCTTCAGGTACACTGAACTATTAGCATAAGTCATATTCCATAGATTGGGTGAAGGCTGAAAGAGTAGGAATACATAAGTCAGAAAGAATAATGTGGTAGCATTGGTGGAACATAGAACCCAAGATCTGCATCTATGCTAAGCCAAAATAAAGATGGAGTTGGAGTGAGAATGCAGAGTCAGTCTCAACTGGGAACATTTCTGTTGTACATGGCTGTGTAGCACAGATATGCCCACAATTTCAGTGCCTCTTGTCCATATGCCAGGGTATCATGCCAGACAAAGTCACAGCTAGAAGCATAAATGAGACTTTTATAAAGTAGTCTCAATACTGAGATCGCACCTTGAATTTCAGTATGTTCAGAGCAGCTCTGGCCTCCCCTTCTTTTCACTGCTTCACTCTTGTCCCATTTTGAGGTACAGGGCAACCTTCTGCCCTGGAGCTTTGCACGTGTCACCCTCCGTTCTTGTGAAAAACAACTAAGAAAAATATGTTTTCCCCTGGCCTCTATGATTTAATCATGTTCTATGAACTTAAGAGACTACTCCATCTTCAGATAAAGGGCTCTGGAATCTTATGTCCATGATCCTTAGCATACAAGGAATTTTCTGTGGTTGTTTCAGACTACTGCTCTGAATAAGTTGTAAGAAAGAGCCAGTGTTGGAATCATCAAAAAGTCTAATAGCATAATTTCATCTGAAGCTTCAGCCAGAAGGTAAAGGATTTTCATCAGTCATTGATATCCAACTATGTAAACCATTGAAGACATTTCACTACCAAGTCCTAGCATCACTCACAGTTCTGCAATGCCTTCCAGAAAGAAAAAGTGCCATGATTTCCAAAGTAGTAGGATGCATCAATGGAGTACTAGAAGGTAATTTTCTTCCAAACAATTGGCCCAGTACCCCCTCAGCTTGATGTTCTTTACTCTGCCATTGATAATTCTGGCACCAAATCCCCATGTTTATAGGATTCAGCATGTTACAAATAAAAATAACTGCTCTCAACCCAGGATTTCCCTCTGCTGTCATACCATTTTTTAAATACTTTTTAGAGAAAATTTTCTAAAAAAGAATTTTCTAAACATTCTTTCTGCCTCCCTATTTTCCACTCTCTGTGAATATACTTAATTATGTGTTTGCTCCTGCCCCCGCCATTCCAGTAAAAGCATGTCTTTTCAAGGTGGTCAAATATCTCTTGTTTTAGTTATCCTTGTTGCATAACAAACCACGCCAAAACAGTGTTTAAACAATTCTTTTTTGGCTCATGAGCCTGGAGGTCAATAATCATCTGGCTCAGCTGAGTAATTCATCTGAAGGCCTTGTCTTACTCATGCAGCTGCAGTCAACTGGTGTGTTACCTGAGCTTTATGATCTAGGAAGTTTGGCTTTTGTTAGGCTATCAGCTTGCCTTATAGGAGTAGAAGAGCTTGGAGTTGTTTATGTGGCAGGAGCTTTCAAAGAGGGCAAATGCTGCTGCTGCAGTATTCCTTAAGGCCTTTGCTCAGATGTTGTACACTTTGTTTTGACTTTATTGCTCAAATTCACGAAGTCAGACTGGATTTAAGGTTTTCAGAAAAAGACTCCACTTCTTGATTGAAGGTGGCCCTTTGTAATATACCACTACACTAAAGGTTGTATTCTCTTCTTTCATGACCATTTAATATGTTTTGATTCACTCAGCCTCTCAACTCTTTTCCTTCTCCAAATTTATAACAGATTTATAGATGAATAATTTACATATAATAAATTTCACAAAACACGGACACAAGTCAGATTTCACAAGTGAGTTTTACTAAGCATTCAAAGAAGATTTAATGCCAATCTTGCTCAAACTCTTACAAAAAATTGAACAAGAAGGAACACTAACAAACTCATTCTATAAAGCCAGTATCAGCCTAATAACACAGCCAGATAAAGATATTCCAAAAAATATATATACAGAACCATTTCCATAATGAATACAGATACAAAAATCCTCAACAAAATACTGTCTAATCAAATTCAACAATACATTAATAGAATTATTCATCATAATCAAGTGGGTTTTTACCAGGCATGCAAGCCTGGTTCAACACACAAAAAATCAATGTAATACACCACAATAATAAATCAGAGAAGAAAAATCACACAATCCTACTGATTGACAAGAAAATGTCATTTGACAAAATACAGCATCTTTTCTTGATAAAAATAGTACAAAAGATAGGAACTGAAGGAAACTTCTTCAACATGATAAAGGCCATATATGAAAAACTCACAGCTAACATTGCACTCAATGGTGAAAGACTGAAAGCTCTCACACTGAGGTCAGGAAGAAGACAAGGATGCCCACTGTCACAACTGTTGTTCAATATCGTGCTAGATGTTCTAGTTAGAGCAATCAGGCAATGAAAATAAATAAAACACATCCAAAATGGAAAGGAAGAAGTAAAACGTTCAGTATTCGCAGATGATATGATCCTATATCTAGAAAGTCCTGAAAAATCTACAACAAAGCTGCTAGAGAAAATAAATGATTTCAGTAGAGTGTTAGGATAAAAGATCAATATGCCAAAATCAATAGTGTTTCTATACACTATTAATGCACAAACTGAGGAGAAATTCAGGGAAAAAAATCCATTTACAAAGTGACTAAAGGAATCTAATATTTAGGAATAAACTTAACCAAGGATGTAAAGCACTTGAATTCAGAAAACTATAAAGCATGGTTAAAAGTAATTTAAAAAATCTAAATAATTGCAAGAACATTCCATGCTCATGGATTGGAGGACTAAATATCAATAAGATGTCAATTCTAACCAAATTTATATAGTGATATAATGCAATCCCTATAAAAAAAATACCAACATTTTTTAAACAAATGGAAAACATCATTATCAAATTTATTTGGAAGGGTAAGGGGTATCAAATAGCCAGAAACCTCTTAAAAAGGAAAAGTGAATTTGGAGTACTCTCACTTCTGGATTTTAAATCATATTACCTACCTACCTGCCTACAGAGATAAAAACAGCATGGTACTTGCATAAAGATAGACACATAGACCAAGGGAGCCAAATTGATGGTTCAGGAAAAGTCCCTGACATCTATTGTCAAGTGATTTTTGACAAGCATGTCAAACCACCACAGCCTGGGCAGAAATGGTGCTTGGAGAGTGGATATCCATAGCTAAAAGAAAGAGGACCCCTATCTCACACCTTATGCAAAAATTATCTCAAAATGAAGCAAAGACCTAAATAAAAAAGCAAGAACCAGAAAGCTCTTAAAGAAAACTTTAGAAAAAGTTCTTCAAGATCTCGTGGTAGGTGGTGGATTCTTAAACCTTACACCAAAAGCATAAGCCACAAAAGAAAACATAGGTAAATGGTGCCTCCTTAATCTTAAACACTGCTGTGATTCAAAGGACTTTGTCAAGAAAGTGAAAAGGAAGCTCACTCAGTGGGAGAAAATATTTGGAAACCACATATCCAAAAAGGGTTTGATTTCCATTCTATATGAAGATTTCATACAACTCAACAATAAAAGAGCAGCAATCCAATTTAAAAAATGGGCAAAAGATTTAAATAGACATTTCTCCAAAGAGGAAATACAAATAGCCCAATGCACATGAAAATTTTTTCCACATCACTAGGTATTAGGGAAAAGCAAATCAAAATGACAATGAGATATCATGTCACACCACATGGAATGACCATTATTAAAAAACAGAAAACAGCAATATAATCCCAGGCTCAATGCAGCTGACTGAGAGGGGAACAGAAGTCTTCCTCCATATAAGCTTTTTAAAGGGAAAAGAGAGGAGACAGGGAACTGCTTTTCAGTGAATTTGGCCTGCGGAGTACACTTTGAATCTTGCCTCTGGCCAAACCAAAACACATGAAAGCGGAGATTGATAAAAAAAATAACAAAACACCTCATTGGAAAGGTGCTCTAAGCAAAGCCATCTGCTGGCTGATCTGGAAATTGCATGGGGAAGCCACTTTAAGGGCTCTCTTTATCTAATCTCCTAGGAGGAAATCTGCAAGAGAATTCAACAAATATCTTGACACAAATGAAAATGAGAATACAGCATAAAAAAAAAATGTATGGACACTGCAAACACGTGCTGAGAGGGAATTTTATGGCTCCTAATGCTTACATTAAAAAAGTAGAAAGAGTTGAAAATGAAGATTTACCTGCACACTTGGAGGAAATAGAAAAGAATAGCAAATTAATCCCATACCAAACCAAAGGAAAGAAATAGTAAAATCAGAGCAGAAATACGTGAAATGGAGAACAAAACAGCAATAGAGAGAATCAAGAAAACCAAAAATTGGTTCTTCGAGTGTATCAACAAAATCTACAAACCTTACCTAGTCTGACAAAGAAAAAAAGAGAGAAGATTCAAATAAAATCAGACATTAAAGGAGAGGGGCATTACCACTGATCCTGTAGAAATAAGACAGATCATAAGAGGATACTCTGAATGACTGTACAGCATAAAACTAGACAAGATAGGTGAGATGGACAAATTCCTAGGAAGACACAAACAAACCACACTGACCTTTGAAGAAATAGGAGACCTCAACAAACCAATCACAATAAAATAGTTTGAAACTGTCATAAAAAATCTCCCATAGATGAAAAACCCAGGAACAGATGGCTCCACTGTTGAATTATACCAATCATTCAAAGAGGAATTAATACCAAACTTGCTCAAGCTCTTCCAAAGAATTGAACAGGACAGAATGCTACTAAACTAATTCTAAGAAGCCAACACCACCCTAATACCAAAAGCAGATATCTACACTATGGGAAAAGAAAATTACATACCCACATCTCTAATGAATATAGATGCAATAGTCCTCAACAAAATACTTGGAAACAGAATAAAAAAGCACATTGGGGGAGCAGATGTGGCTCAAGAAATTGAGTGCCTGCTTCCCACCTGTGAAGTCCCTGTTTGGTCCCTGGAGCTTCTGAAAAACAAAAGGAAGCAACAATAAAAATGAAAAAAAAAAAAAAACCTCATGGGAAGCCGATCAGTGTTTGAGGTCCTGCTTCCCACATATGAGGTCCCAGGTTCAATCCCCAGCTCCAAAATTTAAGAATAAATAAGAAATTAATAGAATTATACAGCAAAATCAAGTGGGTTTTATCCCACATATACAAGGATGGTTCAAAAGAAGAAAATCAAATAGTGTAATAAACCACAGCACATTAATAAATAATAGTAAGAAAAATCCATGATCTTCTTGATTGATGTGGAAAAAGCAATTGACAAAATGCAGCATCACTTCTTGATAAAACATTCCAAATGATATAAATAGAAGCAAGCTTTATCTGTATGGTAAAGTACATATATGAAAAACCTACTGCTAACATTGTACTCAACAGTGAATGTCTGAGAGCTATCCACCTGAGATCAGGAACAAGACAAGGATGCCTACTCCCAGCACTTTTATTCAATGTTATGCTAGAAGTTCTAGCTAGGGCAATTAGGCTCGATAAAGAAATTAAAGGCATCCAAATAGGAAAAGAAGAAAGAAAACTTTCACTCTTTACTGATGATATGATCCTATATCTAGAACACACTGAGAATTCCACAACAAAGTTACTAGAACTAATAGGCGAGTTCAGCAAAGTGGCGGCATAAAATATAAATATGCAAAAATCAATAACGTTTCTATACACTGTTGGTGAGAAATCTGAGGAGAAATCAGAAAATCCTTCTATAATAGTGACTCAAAGAATCAAATATTTAGGAATAAACTTATTCAAGGACATAACATATTGACAGAAAAGACAAAGTACTGTATAGACTTAAATCAATGGAAGGCCATTCCATGTTCATGGACTAGAAAACGAAATACCTTCAAGATGTCAATTCTATCCAATCTGATTTTCAAATCCAATGCTATTCTAATAAAAATCCCAACATCCTTTTTTGCAGAAATGGAACAGTGAAATTTCAAGCTTATTTGGAAAGGAAGTGTC
Source organism: Cabassous unicinctus (assembly GCA_029593785.1). NCBI lineage: Eukaryota > Metazoa > Chordata > Mammalia > Cingulata > Chlamyphoridae > Cabassous > Cabassous unicinctus. Next base: position 2,629 of record JAQZBX010103359.1, on the reverse strand, counting down.
CCCATATAGCCAAAAATGTTTTTAAAAAGACAAATGAAGTTGGAGGACTCTAATGCCTTGATTTTAAAGCATATTATTTAGGTTCGATGGTAAAAACATGGTACTGGCATAGGGATAGTCTGATTGACAAATGGAACCAAATCTAGAACTCAGAAATATACCCTCACATCTTTGGTAAAGTGATATTTGAAAAGGGTTTCAAGCCATCCCCTCACCTGTGCAAGAACAGTGTCTTCAATAAATGTTGCTGGGAGAATTGGATATTCATATCCTAAAGATAGAAGAACCCTATCTCACACCTTATACAAAAATTAACTGAAATTGGATCAATGACCAAAACATAAAAGCTACAACAATATAACTCCTAGAAAAAATGTAGGAAAATATCATCAAAATCTTTGGTAGTCAGTAGTTTCTTAAATCTTACACTCAAAGAGCAACAAAAGAAAAACAGATAAATGTTGCCTCTTGAAAATTAAACACTTTTGTTCTTCAAAAGACACTATCAAGAAGTTAAAAGGCACCCCACACACTTGGAAACCACATAGCCAACAAGGGTTTGATATAAATCTTATATAAAGAGATCATACAATTCAATGATAAAAACACAATAACCGAAATTAAAAATTGGCAAAAGGCTTGAAAAAGACATTTCTCCAAAGAGGAAGTACAAATGTGCAAAATGCACATGAAAAAAATGCTCAAAATCACGTGCTATTGGAGAAATGCAGATCAAAACTACAATGATATACCATTTCACACCTCATAAAACGGCCATTATTAAAAGAAAAGCAGAAAACTTCAAGTGCTGGAGAGGATGTGGAGACACAGAAACACTCCTTCACTGTTGCTGAGAATATAGAATGGTGCAGCCTCTGTGGAAGACTATTTGACAATACTCAAGAAGCTGAATGTAGAACTGCCTTATGATCCAGCAATCCCCTTACTAGGAATCTATTCAGAAGAATTGACAGCAAGGATGTGAACTGACATTGGTACACCAATTTTCATAGCAGCATTATTCACAATTACTGAAATATGGAACCAGGCAAGTGTCCATGAACTGATGAATCTATCAACAATATGTGGTATATACACACAAAGGAACACTATTCTAATGTAAGAAGAAATCAGGTAACATGAAACAACATGGATGAAGTCTGTTGAGTAAAATAATCCAGGCACAAAGGACAAATATTTTATGGTCTTCCTAATATAAACTACATATATTGAGTAAACCCAAGGAGGTAAATTCTAGAATGGAGGTAACTAGGAAATAGATGTTGGGTTGAGAATGAGAGATGATGCTTAATGTACATAGCATTATTAATAAGGTTAATTGTAAAAGTGTGGAAATGAATAGAGTTGAGAAACACATTATAATGAGTAGAACTAATACTGCTGATTTAGAATTGTGATTGTAGCTGAAAAGGGTAGTCTGTGGAAGTAAATGTCAACTGAACAGAAATTAGAGAATGATGTATGGAATGTATAACAATGATTTCAGTGGTGGATGAAGATTATTATTACTAGTATAAATATAAGAATTTTCTTCTTTTACAAAGTGCTAAGAATATGGTAATACATGGGGAAATTACAACAAATATAACTTATGGATGATAAGTAAGTATTTTTCTAGCAGTGGCAAGGAGATTTTTTTCAATACTAATGGAAAACAATGGGGGATATAAGGCTTATGAGATTTTTCCTTTTGGAGCAATGAAAACATTCTCAAATTGTCTGAGGTGATGACAGCACACTCTGATGAAAATGAGAGCCACTGAGTGTACACTTTGAATTTTACAAAGCGTGGGACTGTATAACACAGAGAATTCAGTGGTGGATGATGAACAGTGGTTATCAGGACAAATATAAAAATATTTCTCCTGAACTTAAACGAATAAATAACATTAATATAGGGTGTTAATAATGGGGTGGGTTGGGGTAAAATACAGCAAATGTAAAATATGTGCTATATTAAGTAGTAATATCTTGATGATGCTCTAACATAGTTTATAACAAATGTCTTACAACAATGCAAGGTGGTGGTGGTGGTGAGATGTATGGGGGCCTTATATTATGATATGCATGCTTGTTAAAGTCACAAAATTTACTATACATTTATGGTTTATGTATGTTCATGTATGAATGAAAAACATCAATAAAATTTTATTTTTTAAAAAAGAAGAAAGAACTAAGAATTGAAACCTAAATGAATTCCTAGAGGAACAAGAAAGAAACAGGAATGAAATCCCAAAAGAAGCAGAAGGAAAAAAATAATTAACATTAGAACAGAAATAAATGAACTTGAGAATAAAAGCAATACAGAGAATCACCAGAATAAAAAATTGTTTCTTCATGAAGATTTAAAAAATCAATAGAGTCTTAGCTGGAGTATAAAAGAAAAAATTAGAAAAGATGCAAATAAAATCAGAAATGAGAAGAGGGAAATTACCACTGACTCAGCAAAAATAAAAGAGATCATTAGCAGACACCATGGACAACTGTACACCAGCAAACTATACAACGTTGATGAAATGAATAGTTTCCTAGAAACACAGGAACAACCCACACAGACTCTAGAAGAAATAGAAGACCTCAAAAAAAAAAAAAAAAAAAAAAAAAAAAA
>JAQZBX010103358.1:0-11062 GCA_029593785.1 Cabassous unicinctus | reverse complement strand
AGCGAACCCGGGGCCTCTCATATGGTAAACGGGGGCTCTATCCATTGCGCCACACCCGCTTCCTGCCGTGAGGTTGCTGCATCAGCCCACCGCACCGCTCAGGCCGGCGTGCCCTCACAAGGAGGCCTCGGGACGCGAACCCGGGCCTCCCATATGGTAAACGGGGGCTCTATCCACTGAGCCACACCCGCTTCCCTAAGGAATTCTTAACAACTCCAAATAATCATCGTGTATTATTTACTGTTCTAGTTTGCTAGGCTGCAACATACCAGAAATGGGTTGGCTTTTACAATGGGGATTTATTAGCTTGCAAGCTTACAGTTCTGAGGTCATGAAACTGTCCAATTCAAGGCATCAATCATCAAGATGATACCTTCTTCCTGAAGACTGACTGCTGGCAATCCTGGACTCCTCTATCACAAGGCAAGGCACATGGCAGCAGCTGCTGGTCTCTCCCTCTTCTTTTGGGTTTCCTTGTTTCCAGCTTCTGGCTTCTGTGGCTTTCTCTATCTGAAAAACTAATTATCTTATAAAGGACTCCAGTAAGAGGATGAAGATCCACCTTGGGGAGTGGGTGTAGCTTCCCATGTACGAGGTCCTGGGTTTGATCCCCCATACCTCTTTTTTTTTTTTAAATCCACCCTGAATGAGGTGAGCCACAGGTTAACTTAAGACCCTACTCACCAAAAGATCCTACTTAAAATGGGTCCACACCCACAGGAATGGATTAACTTTAAGAAATACTTTCCTGGGGTCCATACAGCTTCAAGCCATCACATTTATCAGACTTTAATGGAGCCTGAGGCTGGAAGAATGCAGTCACCCAGGGTTTGGTGACAGATTCTTTGTTATAACTTATATATTCTGAGTCCAACGTTTTAAGTACAGAAATATGCCAAACCTGACTCGTAAGCTTCATTGAAGATCATCCCGTTGCCCTTCACTTGCTCCAGGAAGCCCTACTTTTGCTCACTACACTGTATACAGGGAGAAATCAGCGAGAGCAATCAACACTGTCCTTCCTGCTTTGAAAAAGCTCCAGAACTCTTTGCTCACCCCTTCTAGTCTTCTTAAATGAGAGATTAAGCTTGAGACCTTGCTATGTCATTTTATATTATAATATAATATATTCTAATATACAATTATATACAATTTTATGTGTAATATTGTTTATGTGAACATAATATAAAATTGCTTATATTTATATATTCTTCAATAGAGACAGAGCATTATGTAGTGAAACAGTCTTGGGCCGATCTCAGGTTTGGGTAAGACACTTAACCTCTCTGAGTATTTCTCTTCTCTAAAATGGAAAGTATGCTTCCTACCTCATAGGGTTGTTGTGAAGTATGCAACAGCAACGTATGTGAAGCATAAAGACATATGTATACACTACCTGGCATAAACTAGATGCCTAATAAATGGTACCCACCATTATTATCAATTTTCTAAAAGATAAGGGTTATTCTCAATGAAGATGTGCTATACAATACTCAGCATAAAAGGATAGAAAAGCAGGTACCAATGGCAAACCAAATTGTAGCATAGGCTGCACCATGGACCAGATGAATGTGACAGAGGATCCTGCCTGGAGGCTAAGAGCCTCGCAATTCAAACTTTCTCAAAGACAGCTCTCCAACCTTTGCTGGCAATCCTCTCCCTTTTCCTGGGTAGGAAATAATTCCACTCCATTTGAGAGGGTCAGATCTCCTGCCCAGGGCAAGCAAGGGTGTGGCCCCACCCAGCCTGGAAGAGCTCATAGATCGTGGAATGTGGCAGATCAAATTTGGGGGCCCAAAGCTGAATCAGCTTTAGGCTGTGTCCCTCTCTCTCCCTTTTCCTGGGGAGGTGGATCCCTGCAGCTCCCTTTGTCTGTAGCCACTGGCCCAAGGATAGAGAATTCAAAATTATCTGATTTTAGGGTGGGAGAGGGGCGCCAGTGGCTACAGCTGCAGCTTCCATTCGTAGTCTTAATGTCGAGATTATTTTCCTATGCCCCTCTCTCTGCTGGGCAGTGTCCAGCCTTCCCCTAGTGTCTTAAACCCTAGAACATTTTTTTCCAAGCCATTTCTGCCTATCCTCTAGCTATTTTTCTGGGAGAGGAGAGAGTGCCGTGTCTTTCTAATCTGCGATCTTCCCAGGAGTCAGAAGGGTTGTTAATTCACACAGTGGGAAAACATTATATATTTATATGGTGTTATTACTAATGATGCAGAGTTGGTAAAAGACACCTCTCACAGTCTTTCTTTTCATGATAATCAATTCTAATATTTTAACATACAGATGACAGAAAACAAGAAGCAAAAACTGATGAACTCAGAGACAAAATGAAGATCCTAAAACATTAAACAGGCTGGAATTAAGGGTCAGCTCCAATGAAAAGGCATTTTTTTAACTATACTCTGCAATTTATCCTTTTTTTTATTAGAGAAGTTGTGGGTTTATAGAAAAATCATGCATAAAACACAGGATTCCCATAGACCACACTATTATTAATGCCTTGCAATGGTATGGTAATTGGTTACAATTGATGAAAGTTCATTTTTATAATTGTACTATTAACTATAGAACAGGGTTCACTGTTTGTTCTGTGCAGTTCCATGGATTTTTTAAAAATTTTTATTATAACAACATATATACAACCCTTTTAACCAGATTCAAATATATCATTCAGTGCTGTTATTACATTCACAATGTTGTGCTGCCGTTCAAGATTCCAAATAATAACATCTACCTTTAACTTCTTCCTTTCCAATTTGGATACATTTTATTTCTTTTTCTTGCCTAATTGCTCTGGCCAGGACTTCCAGTATAATGTTGAATAGCAGTGGTGACAGCAGGCATCCTTGTCTTGCTCCTGATTGCAGAGGGAAAGCTTTCAGTCTTTCACCATTGAGTATCATGTTAGCTGTAGGTTATTCATATATGCCCTTTATCATGTTGAGGAAGTTTCTTTCTATTCCCTAGTTTTCTAAGTGTTTTTTATCAAGAAAGGATGTTGGATTAAGATCATGTGTTTTTCCCCCTTCATTCTGTTAATGTGATGTATCACGTTAATTGATTTTCTTATGTTGAACCACCCTTGCATACCTGGGATAAATCCCACAGGATCATGGTGTATAATTATTTTCATGTGCTTTTGGATTCAGTTTGTTAATATTTTCTTGAAGATTTTTGCATTATGTTCCAAAGAAATACTGATCTGTAATTTTCTTTTCTTGTGGCATCTTTATCTGGCTTTGCTATGAGGGTGATCTTGGCTTCATGGAATGAATTAGGGAGTGTTCCTTCCTCTTCAATTTTTCAGAAGCAATTGAGCAGGATTGATGTTAATTCTTCTTGAAATGTTTGGTAAAATTCCCCTATGAAGCCATCTGGTCCTGGGCTTTTCTTTGTTGGGAGGTTTTTGATTACTGATTCAAGCTCTTTACTGGTTACTGGTCTGTCGAGATCTTCTATGTCTTCCTGAGCCAATGTAGGTTTCTGTGTTTCTAGTAATTTATTCACTTAATCTAGGTTATCTAGTTTGTTGGCATATAATTGTTCATACTAACTTCTTATAGTCCTTTGTATTTTGTGGCGTTGATAGTAATGTCACCCTTTTCATTTCTGATTTTAGTTATTTGTGTCCTCTCTCTTTTTTCTTCATCAGTCTAGCTAAACGTTTGTCAATTTTATTGAACTTTTCATAGAACCAACTTTAGGTTTTGTTAATCCTATTGTTTATTTATTCTTATTTCATTTATATCCACTCTAATCTTTGTTATTTCTTTCCATTTGCTCACTTTGGATTAAGTTTGTTCTTCTTTTTCTAGATACTTTGGTTTTGAGGTAAGGTCCTCTGATTTGAGATCTCTCTTCTTTTTTAATGTAAACATTTAGAGGTATAAATTTGCTTCTCAGCACTGCCTTTGCTGCATCCCATATATTTTGGTATGTTGTATTTTCATTGTCATTCACCTCAAGATATTTCCTAAGTTTCCTTGTAATTTCCTCTTTAACTCATCATTGTTTAAAAGTACATTTTTAAAAAATAAATAAATTTTAAAAATACATTGTTTAATTACACATATTTGTGAAATTCCTATTTCTCCCTCTGTTATTGATTTCTGGCTTCATTCCATTGTGGTTGGAGAAAATATATTGTATGATTTCAATATTTTCAAATTTATAGAGATTTGTTTTGTGACCTAACATATAGTCAGTCTATCCTGGAGAAGGGTCCATGTACACTCAAGAAAAATGTATATTCTGTTGTCATTGGGTGAAGTGTTCTATACATATCTGTTAGGTCTAGTTGGTTTAGAGTACCATTCAAGTCTTGTATTTCCTTATTGATCTTCTGTGTAGATGTTCCATCCACTATTGAAAGTGGTACATTAAACTCTCCTGCTATTAATGTATAACCATCTATTTCTCCCTTCAAATCTGTATTTGCTTCATATATTTTGGGACTCTGCTGTTAGGTGCATATATATTTATAACCACTATGTCTTCTTTTGTAATTGACTCCATTTATTAGTATATAATGACCATCTTTGTCCTTCATAACAGATCTTGACTTAAAGTCTATTTTATATGATAGTAATACAGCTATGCCATCTCTCTTTTGGTTTCTACTTGCATGGTATATTTCATCCATCCTTTCACTTTCAACCTACTTATGTCTTTGAATTTAAGGTGAGTCTCTTGTAAACACCATATAGTTGGGTCTTTCTTTGTTCATCCATTCTGCCAATCTCTGCCTTTTGACTGAAGAGTTTAATCCATTTACATTTAAAGTCACTACTATTAATACAAGACTTTCTTCTACCATTTTGCCATTTAGTCTTTGTATATCTAACGACTTTTTTACCCTCAATTCTTCCATTAATGCTTACTGACATATATATTTAATATTTGTATTTTACCATATTGAGTCCCTTCTCATTTCCATCTGGATATATTTTTCATATATTTTCCTTGTGATTACCATGGGATTAAAATGTAACATTATATACATATAAAACAATCATATTTTATTTGATGCCAATTTGAATTCAATAGTATATACATACACTGTAAACCCCTCCATCCCCCATCTTTTTGTACTTGTTACAAAGTATACCTTTGTACGTTGTATGTCCAAAACCATAGATTTATCATTACTTTTTAAGCATTTGCATTTCAGCACCTGTAGGAAGTATAAAGTGGAGTCACATGCCAAAAAATATAATACAGTAGTACTTCCATTTATATTTACGTAAATAGTTATCTAAGGAGGTCTTTATTTCTTTATGCCACTTTGAACCACTGGCCAGTGGCCTTTCCTTTCAGTTGGAAAAACTCCCTTTGGCATTGCTTGTAGGGTCTAGTAGTTATAAATTCATCAGCTGTATTTTATCTCAGAATATCTTAATCTTTCCCTCATTTTTGAAAGAATGTTTTGCTGGATATTAAATTCTTGGTTGGCAATTGTTTCCTTTCAGTGCTTTAAATATTTCAGTCCAAGCACATTAAGTATTTCAGTACACTGCCTTCTTGCTTCCATGGTTTCTTATATGAAATTGGTACTTAATCTAATTGGGTCTTCCTTGTACAGAACACGTTGCTTTTCTCTTGCAGCTTTCAGAACTTTCTCCTTATCAATTTAACAGTTTGATTAGTATGTAATGGGGCATGTTTTTCTTCAAGTTTATCCTTTTGGTATTCTTTGGACTTCTTGGATGTGCATATTCATATCGTTTGCTAAGTTTGGGAAGTTTTGGGTCATTATTTCTTTAAATATTCCTACTTCCCTTTTCTCTCTCTTTTCTCCTTTTGGAGCTCCCAGAATGAGTATGTTGGTATGCTTGATGGTGTCCCAGAGGCCTCTTAGGATATTTTTTTTATAATTCTTTTTTTCTGTCTGCTCCTCAGCCTGGCTCATTTCAATTGTCTTATCTTTGAGTTTGCTGATTCTTTCTTCTACCATCTCCAATCTGCTGTTGCAACCCTCCTGGGAATTTTTTATTTCAGTTATTGTGATCTCCAACTCCAGTAGTTCTGTCTGGTTCCTTTTCAAAATTTCTCTTTATTGAGATGCTCATATTGCTCATTCATTGTTTTCCTGATGTCTTTTATTCTTTTTCTGTATTTTCCTTCATCTCCTTGATCATATTGAAAAACACCTTTCACTGTCTTTGCAAATTGGCTTTGCCTTAGATGTTGCTTTCTGTCAGCATTCAGCCCTCCTATCAGGAAGATCAGCCCAATAAGAATGCAAAATGCAGGGTTCTCCCTGTCTTTTCTGGGCATGTCTTGTCCTGGGCTTGTGCTTGCTAGTGGTCTTAGGAGTTCCCCTGTTTACAGGAATTTGAATACCCCCTCTAATTCCCAGGAAATGGACTTTCTCACTCTCCTGGGTGTTCCATGACCAGAGTTAAGGACTTAAAGCAGGGAAGCCTTTACTTCAGATTGCCTCAATTGTTCCTTACAGTGCATTTGTTGTCTCAAGCTGCTTTTGCCTGAAGGGCAAATTCCTCTCTGGCAAGGGCATGCCGGAGAGTCTTCCAAGTCAGTCTTTCCCAGCTGGAACAAGGCAAGGGACCCACAAAAGGCTCCAAACTCCACTGGGGAGGGGATGAGAAGGGGCCAGGAGGAGTGCCAGGAGCTTCTTCCACAGTTAGTCAAAACTGCACTTTCTTGACTTGGCCCCTACCCAGCAAATGCAGCCCTTCAATTTTACTCAGCAGCTCTCTCTTATTGTCTTTAAGTCCCCTCTAATGCCTTTGTCAGGGCAGGTTGGAACAATGGCCACCCTCAAAGCCAGGGCCTCAGTGATCCAAAATAGCTAATCAAAAGCTATGATCAGCTTTCAGCTGGAAACCCCTCTGCTTGATCTTGGGGAAGTGGATTTTTTAATTGTTTCAGAGCTGTTTATTTTGATCATTTTGCTTAGAATTTTGTATTTGACAGTTTTCTTAATATAAATGCCCATGCTGCACACTTAGAACATGTTAACTTTGATAACTTTGATGGTCACTCTGGCAGATGTTCCAGGTTAGTTTTCACAATATACTTTATACTGTATTTTTATTACAGAAGTTGTGAACTTATGAAACAATCATGTACATGTGCATAATTCCCATACAACAACCCTTCACCAACACACCACACTGATGTGGAACATTTGTCACAGATTATGAGATAATATCATCAGGCTATTACTACCAACTATGGTCCATAGTGTATATTTGGCATATTTTTTCTATACCTCCCTATTATTAACACAGTATATCTTTGGCATTGATGCAAGAATATTAAAGTATTGCTGTTCACTATAGCCCATAGGTTATATTAATTGTATTTTTCCTATACTTCTCCATATTCCCACCACCCTGCAATAGTGATGTACATCCATTCCAGTTCACCGAAGGACATTCTTGCATTTGTACTATTAACAATTCTTATCCACCTCTGGGTTCACTGTGTTATTCAGTCCCTAAATTATTCTCTAGTTTTCTTTCAATTGACATTTACATCCCTAGACTAACCTTTTAAGCCACACCCATTTATAAATCAGCTGCTCCTTATTATAATGTGTTACCATCAACTCTATCCATTTCCACACATTTACAGCAAAGTTAATTAAAACTTCTATATACATTAAGCATCAATACTCCTTCACAGCCCTCCTTTTATCTCCTAATAACTTATACTCTAGGTTTTAACTCTATGCATTTATTCTTCCTATTGTTCATATTTGTGAGGCTATGCAATATTTGTCCTTTTGTGTCTGGCTGATTTCACTTAGCATAATGTCTTCAAGATTCATCCATGTTATCATATGTGTCCCAATTTCATTTCTTTTTATCGTAGCATAGTATTCCATCATATGAATATACTACATTTTGTTTATCCATTCATTGGTTGATAGACAATTGGGTTGTTTCCATCTTTTGGCAATTGTGACCAATGCCGTTATGAACATTGGTGTACAGATGTCTGCTCATGTCACAGTTTTCAGTTCTTCTGGATATATTCCTAGTAGAGGAGTTGCTGGATCATATAGCAGTTCTATATTTAACTTCGTAAGGAACGTCAACAGAGACTACACCATTTTACAGCCCACCAACAGTGAAGGAGTGTTCCTATTTCTCCACATCCTCTCCAGCACTTATTTTTTAAATAAATGGCCATTCTATGAGGCGTGAGATATCTCATTGTCATTTTGATTTGCATTTCCCTAATAGCTAGTGATAATGAACATTTTATCATGAGCTTTTTGGCCATTTGCATTTCCCCTTTGGAGAAATGTCTATTAAGTCTTTTGCCCATTTTTAAATTGGATTGCTTGCTCTTTTATTGTTGAGTTGAATGATCTCTTTATATAGAATGGAAATCAAACCCTTATTGGATATGTGGTTTCCAAATATTTTCTCCCATTGAGTGGGCTGCCTTTTCACCTTCTTGATGAAGTCCTTTGAATAACAAAAGTGTTTACGTTTGAGGAGGTCCCATTTATCCATGTTTTCTTTCATTGTTCGTGAATTGAGTGTAAAGTTTAAGAATCTACCATCTACCACCAGATCTTGAAGATGTTTTCTTACATTTCTTCTAAAAGCTTTATGGTTCTAGATTTAGGTCTCCAATCCATTTTGAGTTAATTTTTGTATAAGGTGTGAGATAGGGGTCCTCTTTCTTTCTTTTGGCTATGGATATCCAGTTTGGGGAGGTAGATTTTTATGTCCCTTTCTGGCACCAGCAAGCTATGCTAGGATCCAGATCATTGCTATGTGACTGGATGCTGGGTGACAGAGGTAAAACATCTTAACAAGAACTAGTAGAATAGATTTAGTTTTCTTGACCACAAGCTGAGGAGAAGGAAACAGTTTGTTAGAACTGTCCTTAAACTTAAATCAATTTTAAGTTCCACTCCAAGAACAAGGAAGGTGACTATTTCCCTGCAGCACCCAGAATGAAACCAAAGCTAGATAATATTATTTGGAATCTTGGATGAGCTGCCCCTAAAAGATTCCCCCATAGAATTGAGGCAGAATTCTTTCCAACTAATGATTTTAATCTCTCAATTCACACTGTAGAGCGAGGTTTTATAATCCAGTTTTACAATACATGGACTCTACACAGGATCCAGGAATGGATTTCAGGGGTTCCAGAAAACTTCTAACATTATATTCAAAATGCTCTGCTCCCCCATGAAATAATAATAGAATGAATTTAAAAACCAATGCTCTAGAATTTGGACTTCCGGGAAGATGGCAGACTAGTAAGACATGGGAATCTCTTCTCCAGAAAAATACCTAGAGGACAGGCTGAAACAGCCCCAAAAAAAGATCTTTTAGGGTTTAGGACAGCAGGTGAAGGCTGCACACCACCCAGAGGAGAGAGGGACAAAAGAGGGAAATGGTGTTGAAAGAACCATGAGTAGGAACTAGCAGCGGCTGCTGCTGCCGGCACCCTCCCCCACACTAAAGACTCTTTAGAATTCTCAGGTCTCTGGGACTGCAACTACAGATAAAGGGGGCTCTAGGGATCTACCACCCCAGGAAAGGGGAGAGAGAGGGATACAGCCTAAGGCTGACTCAGGTTCTGACCTGCAAATCAGCACTGCAGTGCCCCACAGGCCCTTCCAGGTCAGGTGGGACCACAAGGTGGTTTGCCCTGGGAGCCGGTGAAGGACTGGAGAAATCCGACCCTTACAACCTACCTCTCTTCTAGCCTGGACTAATTGTTGAGGACTCCACAGGAGAAGGGAGAGAGACCCTGGGGCTGACTCGGCTTTTGACTCTCAGGTTTGGTCTGCCCTGTCCTGAGAGCCCGTCCAGGCTGGGTGGGGCTGCACCATTGTTTGCCTTGGAGCCTGCAAGGGGCTAAAGATATGCAAACCTCCCAATCTCCTCCTCTACTAACAGGGACACATTGCTGAGGACTCAGAGGGGAGTGGAAATATTTCCTATCTGGGAAAAGGGAGGGGGCTGCCAGAGAATACTGGAGAACTGTCTCAGAAAGTTTGAATTACAAGACTCTTAGCCTCCAGACAGGAAGCTCTATCACATTGATCCTGTCTGTGTTGCAACAAATACACTCCAACCAGGCATTGAATTAAGAGCTGTCAAAGAGCACCATCTCCTGGCAGATGAAGGACGTGCACATAAGAAAATTAAAAATAAGTAGGAGAGGCTTTCCCTGGCTTCTATAGCCTCCCTGCTCAAGGTCCTAGGAAGCGACTCTACAACCAATTACTGGGTCCAGTGCCCAGTTTTGAGCAACCAGCAGGACAATCCTAACAATCCAGGTCGAGCCAAAAATCAAAGAGCTGTGGTTAATCACAGCCTCCTGCCACTAAATCCCTATAAAAGAGAAAGAGATTGAGCATCTGAGTAAACTACATCCTAACCAGATGCCTAAGCACCAGCAAAAAATTGCGAGCCATACTAAGAAAATAGAAGACATGGCCCAAGATAAGGAATACATCAAAGTCCCAGAAGAGATGCAGAATTTGAGAGAACTAATCAGCGAGGTGAGCACAAATTTCCAAAATCAAATTAATGAGCTGAAAGACAATAAAGTTAGAGATAAATGACATCAAGAATACACTGAGCAAATGCAAAGAAGAATTTGAAATCCTGAACAGAAAAGTAATGGAGTTCATGGGAATGAAAGACACAATAGGTGAGGTCAAAAACACATTTGAGGCATACAACAGCAGACTCGAAATGACAGAAGAAAGAATAAGTGATACCAAAGACAGAGCAGCTAAAATTGAAGAGAGAAAAGAACAGAGAGAGAAAAGAATGGAAAAAATTGAGTAGGGGCTCAGAGAGTTGAATGACAACACAAAATGCAACAACATACATGTCATGGGAGTTCCAGAAGGGGAAGAGAAGAGAAAAGGGGCAGAAAGAGTATTTGAGGAAATAATAGCTGAAAATTTCCCAACTCTCATGAAAGAAATGAACTTACATGTCCAAGAAGCACACCGTAACCCAATCAGAATAAATCCAAATTGACCTACACCAAGACACATACTACTCAGAATGTCATATGTCAAAGATAAAGAGAAAATTCTCAGAGCAGCAAG
>JAQZBX010103357.1:0-11062 GCA_029593785.1 Cabassous unicinctus | reverse complement strand
CTCAATAGTTTAAGAGCTAATTTCTCATCTGAAACTATGGAGGTAAGAAAGCAGTGGTTTGACATAATTAAGATACTAAATGAAAAAAAAAATCTTCAGGCAAAGAATTCTGTATCCTGCAAAGCTGGCATTCAAAAATGATGGAGAGTTCAAAATATTCAAAAATAAACAGAAATTAAGAGAGTATGCCAACAAGAAATACCACCCTTCAAGAAATACTAAAGGGAGTTCTGAAGATTGAAAGGAAAAAACAGGAAAGAGACTTGGAGGAGAGTGTAAGAACAACTAAAATGACATAAAGAGAAATAAAAACAACATATGACATACATAAACCCAAAGAAAATATGGCTAATATAAGAAATTCCTTGAGTGTAATAACACTGAATGTTAATGAATTAAACTCATCAGTCAAGAGTTTAATCAGATAGGCAGAATGGATAAGGAAATATGACCCATCTATAGGTTGTCTACAAGAAACCCACCTTAGACCCAGTGATTCAGAGAGGCTGAAAGTGAATGGCTGGAAAACAATCTTACAAGCAAGCAATAACTAAAAAATGGCAGGAGTAGCTATACTAATATCAGACAAAACAGACTTTAAAGGCAAAACTATTGTAAGAGACAAAGATGGACACTATATCTTAGTGATAGGGATAATCTTTCAATAAGAAAGAACAATCATAAACATTTATGCACCTAACAGGTGCACCTCAAAATACATGAGGCAAACACTGGAAAAAACTAATTGGAAAAATAGATGCCTCTACAATTATAGTGGGGGACTTTAATACACCATTATCACCATTAGACAGAGCATCTCAACATAGAATCAATAAAGAAAAAAAGACTTTGACTAATACATTAGAGAATCTGGATCTAATAGACATATACAGAATACTAAATACAAATACAGTGAGGTATACATTCTTCTTGAGTGCACATGGGTCATACTCCAAGACAGACCACATACTAGACCACAGAAAAAATCTCAATGAATTTAGAAAGATTGAGATTATACAAAGTAATTTCTCTGACCACAATAGAATGAAATTGGAAATCAGTAAGGGCTAAAGAATCAGATTAGGCACACAGATATGGAAGTTAAACAACATATTCTTAGACAAACAGTAGGTCAACGAGGAAGTCTCAAAAGAAATCAGTAACTATCTTGAAATGAATGAAGATGATGACACAACATATCAAAACTTTTGGGATGCAGCAAAAGCTGTACTGAGAGGGAAATTCATAGCCATAAATGCATATACTAAAAAAGAAGAAAGAGCTAAAATTGAAGATCTAACTGCACACCTGAAGGAATTAGGAAAACAACAACAAACTAACCCCAAAGGATGTAGAAAGAAAGAAATAACAAAGATTAGATTAGAACTAAATGAAATAGAAAATAAGAAAGCACTAGAAAAATAAATGAAATGAAAAGCTGGTTCTTCGAGAAGATCAATTAATGTGACAAAACCTTATACTAACAAAGAAGAAAAGAGAGAAGATGCAAATACACAAAATAAGAAATGAGGACGGGGATATCACCAGTGACCCTAAGCAATAAAGATTATCATAAGCAGATACTTTGAAAAATTATATGCCAGCAAGGATAATTTAGAGGAAATGGATAAATTCCTAGAAATTTTCAGGCAGCCTACATTGATGGGCAAAGCCCCAGGATGCATTTTTCAATTGCAATGAATGTGCCACACAAATGAATGATGTTTATGTAGGAGGGATTGGGAGGCGTGGGGAGTGGGGCATATGGGTATCCTTATATTTTTGTGTAACATTTATGTAATCTAAGTATCTTTAAGAAATAAAAAAATTATTATGAAAAATACATTGGAGGCATGTAACAGCAAATTTGAATAAATGGAGGAAAGAATTAGTGAATTAGAAGACAGAGTACCTGAATTTGAAAAGATGGAGAACACAAAGTGTAAAGAATGTGAAAAATGGAACAGGTTCTCAGGGAATTGAATTACAACATGGAATGCACAAACAAAGTCATTATAGGAGTCCCAGAAGCAGAAAACAGAAAAAGGAGCAGAAAGAATATTTGAGGAAATAATGACTAAAAACTTCCCAACACTTATGAAAGAAATAAATATCAATATACAAGAAGGACAATGCATCCCAAAGAGAATAAAACTGAATAGACCTACCCCAAGACATCTACAATACAGAATGACAGATATCAGAGATAAAGAAAGGATTCTGAAAGCAGCAAGAGAAGAGCAAAGCATCGCATACAAGGGAACCTCAATAAGATTAACTGCTGACCTCTCATCAGAAACCATACAGGAGTGAAGAAAGTGGTATGATATATCTTAACGCACTGAAAGAGAAAATCAGTCAGTCAAGAGTTCTGTATTTAGCAAAACTGTCATTCTAAAATGACAGTGAGATCAAAGACTTCACAGACAAACAAAAACTAATAAAATATGCTAGCAAAAAACCTGAATTACAATAGATAGTAAAGGGAGGGCTGCAGCCTGAAAAGAGGAAAACAAGGGCAAGAGACTTGGTGAAGAAAGGATAAATGCAGATTATTTGGAAGAATCAATTAAAAGGTGAAGAAAAAAGGACAAAAGTATGATGACAAAAGAAAGCTAACGGACAAAATGGATGAAGTAAGTAATGCTTCTACAGTAAAATCATTGAATAAAAATGATATGAACCACTTAATCAAAAGACAAAAACTGATAAAATGCATAAAATATATGAGTCATCTATGTGTTGTCTACAAGAGTCACACCTTGGATGTAAGGACACAAGGTTAAAAGTAAAAGGTTGAAAAGTTTTCCCATGCAAATGCTAACCACAAAAGATCTGGTGTAGCCATACTAATATTGGACAAAATAGATTTTAAATGCAAAACTGTTATAAGGGGTTAAGAAGATCATTATATCTTAATAAAAGAGGCAATTCAACAATAAGAAAAAATATACTAAATATTTATGCACCTAACCCGAGTGCCCCCAGATACATGAGCCGCACACTGGAAAGGCTGAGAGGAGAAATAGATGTCACTACATTAATATTTGGAGATTTCATTTCACCACTCAAAATTTTCGATAGAAAATCTGGAAAGAGGATAAATAAACAGAGAACTTCCGTAATATGATAAATGAACTAGACCAAACAGATGTTTATAGATCACTGCAATGGAAAACAGCAGAATATACATTATTCTCAAGTGCTCATGAATTCTTCACCAAGGTAGACCATAAATTGTGTCACAAATCAAATCTCAATAAATTATAAAATATTGAAATTATAATAAACACTTTCTCTGACCATAATGGGATGATGGTAGAAATCAATAATGGACAGATAGAGGGAAAATTCATATATGAGAGATTAAACAATACATTCTTACATAATCAGTGGGTCAAAAAAGGAAGTTGAAGAAAATTCAATAAATATCTTGAGACAAATGAAAATGAGAACACAACATATTAAAACTATGATATATTGAAAAGGCAGTGCTGAGAGGGAAATTTATAGCCTAAATGCTTACATTAATAAAGAAGAAACAGCTAAAATTGATAATCATACTGCAACCTGAGATGAACTAGAAAAAAACAGCAAACTAACCCCAAACCAAGCTGAAGGAAAGAAATAATAAAGATTAGAGCAGAAATAAATGAAACTGAGAACAACAACAACGAAAGGTAAAACCATAGAGAGAATCAAGAAAACCAAATGTTGGTTCTTTGAGAAAATCAACAAAATCGACAAAACCTTAGCTACATTGACAAAGAAAAAAAGAGAGACTACAGAAGCAAATAAAATCAGAAATGAGAGGAGAGACATACCCCTGACCCTGCTAAAATAAAAGTGATCATAAGAGGATACAATAAACAAATATGTGTCAAAAAACCAGGCAATGTAGACAAGATGAACAAATTCTTAGAAACACACAAACCACCTACACTGACCTTAGAAGAAATAGAAGACTACAACAAACCAGTCACAATGTACAGATTGAAACTGTCATCAAAATCCTTCCAAAGATGATAAGCCTGGGACCAGATGGCTTCACAAGTGAATTCTATAAAACATTCAAACATGATCTAATAAAAATGTTGTTCAAGATCTTCCAAAAAAATTCAACAGGAAAGAATGCTATGAAGCCAACATCACCCTGATACCTAGACCAGATAAAGATACTAGGAAAAAAGAAAATTACAGACCACTATCTCTAATGAATATAGATGCAAAAATCCTCAAAAAAAAAATACTTGCAAAGCAAATGCAAAAGCATATTAAAAGAATTATACATCATGAACAAGTGGGTTTATCACACAAGAAAATCAATTATTGATATGTTGAGGAAGAAAAATCAAATGATCCTCTCCATTGATGCAGAAAAGGCATTTGACAAAATACAGCATCCTCTCTTGATAAAAACTCCAAAATATAGGAATAGAAGGAAGATTTCTCAGTATGGTAAAGTGCGTATATGAAAAACCTTTAGCTAGCATTGTATTCAGTGGTGAAAGACTAAAAGCTTTCCCACTAAGATCAGCAAAATTATTATTTAATATTGTGCTAGAAATTCTAGCTAGAGCAATTAGGCTAGATAAAGAAATAAAAGGAACCCACATAGGAAAGGAAGAAGTAAAACTTTCATTATTCTCTGATGTTATGGTCCTAAATTTAGAAAATCCTGAAAATGCCACAACAAGGCTACTAGAATTTAAAGATGAGTTCAGGAAAGTGGTGGGATAATATATTAATACACAAAAATCAATAGCATTTCCATACACTACTGATGTGCAATCTAAAGATGACATCAGAAAAAAATTCCTTATAAAGTACTGACTAAAAAATCAAATATTTAGGAATAAACTTAAACAAGGACATAAAGAACCTAAGTTCAGAAAATGACAAAGTATTGCTAAAAGAAAGTGAAGAACACTTAAATAAATGGAAAAATATTCCATGTTCATGGATTAGAAGACTAAATATGGTTTAGATGTCAATTCTACCCAAACTGATTTACAATTTCAACGCAGTCCCAATAAAAATCCCAAAAGCATTTTTTATAGAAATGGAAAAGCCAACTACCAAATTTATTTAGAAGTGTAAGGGGCCTGAAAAGCCAAAAATATTTTTAAAAAGAACAAAGTTGGAGGACAATCACTTCCTGACTTTGAAGCATACTACTTAGCTACAATCATTAAAAAATAGTATGGTAATGGTGTAAAGACAGACAGATTGACCAATGGAAAAGAATCAAGAACTCACACCCCACATTTACACTCAAGTAATTTTTGACAAGGCCACTAAGCCCACCCCTCTAGTCCATAACAATAAATTCAACCAATGGTGCTCAGAGAACTGGATAGCCATATGCAAAAGAAAGAAAGAGGACCTCTATCTCACAACTGATATACAAATTAATTCAAAATGGATCAAGGAACTAAAATAAAAGCAACAGCCATTAACTCCTGGAAGAAAATGTAAGAAAATTTCTTCAAGATCTTGCGGTAGGCAATAGCTTCTTAAAACTTGCACACAAAGCACGAGCAACCAAAAAAATTGATAAATAGGACTTCCTCAATATTAAACACTTTTGCACCTAAAGGACTTTGACAAAGGGTGAAAACACAGCCAACTTAATGGGAGGAAATACTTGGCAAACACATAGCCGATAAGGGTTTAATATGCATAATATATAAAGAGACCACACAACTCAACAATAAAAAGACAAAGTACCCAATTAAAAAAATGGGCAAAAGACTTGAAAGGACAATTGTCCAAAGGAGAAATACAAATGGTGAAGAAACACATCAAAAAATATCCAACATCACTAGCAATTAGGGAAATACAAATAAAAACTACATTGAGTTATCATTTCACATCTATTAGACTGGCCACTGTTAAAAAGTCAGAATACTGTAAATATTGGCATGGAAATGGAGAGCTAGGAATGCTTATCTACTCTTGGTGGAAATGTAGAATGGTACAGTCACTGGGGAGGGCTGCTTGGCAGTTTCTAAGGAAATTGAATACAGACTTGTCATGGGACACGGCAGTACCATTACTAGGTAAATACCTGAAGAATTAAGAGCAGTGTAATGAATAGACTTCTGCACACCATTGTTCATATTGGCATGATTCCTGAGAGCCAAAAGTTGGAAACACACTAAGGGTCCATCAACTGATGAATGGATGAACAAGTTGTGGTGTATACACACAATGCATTATTATTCAGCTGTAAGACGAAATGAAGTTGTGAAGCATATGACAACATGGTTGATCCTGGAGGACATTTTGTTGAGTGAAGCAAGTCAGACACAAAAAGACAAATAGTGTATGATTGCCTTATTATGAACTAACTATATTTTGTAAAGTCATGGAATTGGTAATTAGAATATAGGTCACCAGAAAATAGAATGAAGCTAGATATTGGAAAGCTAATGTTTAATCTGTGCAGAATTTGTTAAAAGGTTGTTTGTAAATCTTTGGAAATTAATGGAAATGATGAAATCACATCTTAGTGTTTATGACTAGCAGAGCTATTATATGGGTATGACAGTGTTTGAAAGGGAAAGCCTAGGGACATTTATATTACTAGAACAAAGCTAAAAATGTAACAAGGGACTGTATAACATAGTGATACCTCAAGTTAAATATGAATATCAGTGATATTTCATATTAAAGAATGTTTTTACAAATTATAAATACAAATAAACTAGAGAGAAGGAAACAGAATAGCAGCTATGTATAGTAGGGGAAGCACAGAGAGAATTAGAGGTGATGAGTTTTGTTTGATTGGTTGGTTTTTGTTTATTACTATTAATGAAATAGTGAAAGTGCTCTAAAAATGATTTAAGTGATAAATGCACAACTATGCAATTATATTGAATACCATTGATTGCACATTTTGGGTGGATTTATGCTTTATTAATATGTATCATTAAAATTTATTTGTTAAAAAAACCAAAAACCTAGGGATGAGATTTTTTTATATTTTATTTTTATTTTATTAGATTATTTATTTATTTTCTTTTATCCATTTTTACCCCCACACACCATTTTGGCTGTTTTTGTGTCCATTTGCTGGGCAGGTCTCTGTGTCTGTTTCCTGCCTTCTCTTCTCATCCTTCTCCTCCTGTCTTCACTGGAATTTGATCCTTGGAACCTCTGATGTGGGAGAGAGGCATCCTTATTTCCTGGTTTTTCAGCTATCTCGTCTTGGCTCTCCACTGTGTCACTCTCCTGTTAAGTCATCATCTTGCTATGTAGCTTGGCGGGCCCTGGGGGCTCATCTGCTCATGAAGCCTGGCAGCACACCCATGCACAGGGCCTTGGGGGTGCACCTGCTTGTGGGGCCTGAAAGCGCAACCATGCATGGGGCCTGGTGGCACACCCACTCTCAGGGCCTGATGGCGCACCCATGCACAGGGCCTGGTGGCCTGAATGCCTTCTATATTTTTCTTATTTTTATTTTTATTGGAATGTCCCAGGGATCAAACCCAGGTCCCTCCATATGGGAGACAGACACCCAGCCATTTGAGCCACAACCTCCCCCTACTATATCTCTTAAGGTTGACCAAAGATACCTAGAGTTACATCATTTCCCATACAGGATGGTCATATAGTAAATCAGGCTTAGTTTATCACCAGCATTCTAAAAACCAGACCTAGGGAAAAAACTAAATCTGGGGACACATACATGTTTTCCAATATAGCAAATGTTTAGCCTACCCTAATTATCACAAAATCAGAACAGCGAGAATATTCACAACCTACAGTTCTTTGAAGAGACTTTTGATAGTAATATAGACTCTAAAGAGACTTTTTATGAGGACTTAGAAGTAGATGATAAACTATTATTGGAAATTAGAGAAAAGGTGATCTGTGTTTTAAAGTTGCAGAGAACTTAGCAAGATTAACTCCTAACGTTTTATGGAAGGCAAAATTTGAAAATTTTGAACCTCGGCATTTAGCTGAAGAACATCCCTAATTAACTCAGAGAATGCAGCTTGGCTTTCAGCTTATAGCAAAATGCTACATGAGCAAGATAAGGGAGGACTGAATGGCAGGGCACAAAGAAACCAGAAACTGATTATCAAGTCCCTGGATGATAGTGCCCCATTTGAGGATTTAACTAAACTTGGAACTAGTAAATCAGGATTGAAGATGAAGTTATCTAGGAAAGACTCGTAGTAGAAAATCTTACTGTCTGATGACTTGGACCACTGCTTCTTGCATGCTAATCCAACAAGCTTTTTGAGAGAGCTGTATGAACAAAACCACTGTCAGCTTGTACTAAAAAGGATATTGACTGGAGAGATTGAAGGGAAAATGACTTCAAGAGGAAAACAATGGAAACTGGGATCTGGATTTAAGAAATCTCTTTGGGCCAAGAGAGGAACCTCACCCATGTGTACAGAGAAGTTGAGTTTGTCCCAGCAGTTGAAGAGGGTGGATGTTCCCATCCAATGTTCAGGGAGAGTTTTGCCACCCCAGAGTACAGAGAGGGTGGAGCACATTCCCCAGGGATTAGAGAGTGTGAGGTCAACAACTCAAAGGTCTGAGAGGGGTGGGCCTTTCCTCCATAGGTTAGGGAAGGCCAGGTCACAAACTCATTGCTCTGAGAGGGCTGGGGCTGTATGCCAAAGTTAGGGAGGATGTTGTCTTCACTTCACTGTACTAAGTGGATTGAGACTCTAGCCAAAAGTTTGCATAAAGTGTGGCCATGTCCCCAATGCACTTGGAGAGTGTAGAAGTTTGGCAGTTTGATGTAATTATGCATTCCAAAAATAGATATTGGATCATGATTGTAAACTGGTCTGATAATATGGGCATGATTAAGTTATGATTAGGACGTTAACTGGGCCACATCGGTAGGGCACTGAGCCCCACCAGTTGGTGGGGCAGGAATCAAATATAAAAGGAAGGGCAAAGAACAGTGTTGGAGCAGTTTTGATGTTGGAGTTCTGGTGAGGAAGGAGAGAAGGTCCCAGCATAGAGACGAGCCATTCACCTGAGAGTTCACAGCTGGCTTTGTTAGAGAAGCAAAGCCTAGAGAGTCTCATGGTCTACAGCTGACCTTGTGGAGGAAATAGAAGAGCTAAGCTCGGAGAGAAACACAGCCCCAGGAAGAGAGGAACCCAAGAAGCCTGAACCCTGGCAAATGTCAGCAGCAGTCTTGCTCCAACACATGGCAATGGACTTTGGTGAGGCAAGAAATTTATGCTTTATGGCCTGGTAAAAGTGGACTTCTACCCCAAATAAATACCCTTTATAAAGACCAATCAGTTTCTGGTATTGTGCATCAGCACCCCTTTGGCTGACTAATATAGAGGGTGAGGTCTGGACCTTGGTCTCCACCTAGATGCTTGATGAGTGTGGAACCAAGAAAATGGCCATGGGGCAAACCTGTGGAAAGGGTGGCCCCAAGGAGAAGAAACCATCATCTTGAGAATGAATTTCAGACTTTGAAATTGAATGAAATATACCCAGCAAGTTTTCGTAACCATTCTAGACATGTGACTCATGTTTCCCTCCCACTTTCTCCTTGTAGTAATAGAAATATTTATTCTTTGTCTGTACATTTGTGTATTGGAAGCAGATAAATGATTTTGTAAATTTCAGAGATCTACAGCCAAAGGGGACTTTGCAACAAGACAAACAGTATTTCTTTAAATTGATTGTGATATGATTTTGTTCTTTCATTGTTACTGATTTAAGATTTTTTGAATATTGTAATGTATTTTTGGAATTCAGAGGGCAGAGTGTAGCAGTTTGATATTGTTTAAGATTTCCAAAAATAGATATTGGATTATGTTTGTAAACTGATCTTTTTCTCTGGACATATAAGATTGTATTGGATTCAGAAATTTCACTTTTACCTGACTAAATTATGATTAATACTTTAATTGGGCTACATCAGTAGGATGCCCTCTTGGTGGGTGGGGAGTCACAGAGAAAATAATATGGTAGAGGAGGAGTTTGGGGTTTTTAGTGCTGGAACCCCATGAAGTAAATACACAAAGAAGAAGATACATGAGAAAAGAAAGAAGTCTTCGTTAGACACAGCAGAGGCCCCAGGAAGAGAGATGAGCCATTTGCCTGACCCTTTACTGCTGACCTGGTGGAGAGAACAGAGCAGCAGAGACTGGAAAGAAATGAGCCCTGGGAGAGAGATGAGACTTATCCCAGCATACCTCCAATATCAGAAGAAGGTGGGACCATGGAGCCTTAAGAGGAAGAGGAAGACTGGATGTCAGCAATCATCTTGCTCCAACACATGGCAACAGACTTTGATGAGGGCAGTGACTTATGCTTTATGGCCTGGTAATTGTAAGCTTCTATCCCAAATAAATACCCTTTATAAAATCTAACAAATTTCCAGTACTTTGCATCAGTACCCCTTTGGCTGACTAATACAAGGCAGAAACACTATCAATCTCATTCTATGATACCAACATCACACTAACATCAAAGTCAGACCAAAATACTGCAAAAAAAAAGGGAATTTTGCAGAACAATTTCTCTTATGAATATAGATGCAAAAATCCTCCATTAAATACTTAACTATTTCCAAAAGCACATTAAAAGAATTATTCACCACCAAGTGGATTTTATCCCAGATATGTAAGAGTGGTTCTACACAAGAAAATTAACTATTGTAACACACTACATTAATAAACTGAAGAAGAAAAATCATGTGAACATCTACATTGGTGCTGAAAAGGCATTTGACAAAATACAGCATCCTTTATTAATAAAAATATTCTGAAAGCAAGGAATGGAGAGACTTTCTCCGCCTGGTAAAGTGCATATATGAAAAAAAAAGTACCCAATATTGAACTCAACAGTGAAGACTGAAAGCTTTCTTGTTGAGATCGTGAAGAAGACAAGGATGCCCACTGTCACCACTGTTGTTTAATATTGTGCTAAAAGTTCTTGCTAGGTCAATTAGGAAAGAAAAAGAAATGAAAGGCAGTTAAATAGGAAAAGAAGTAATTAAACATCTTCTATTTGCTGATGATATGGTCCTATCGCTAGAAAATCCTGAGTAATCCACATCTAAGCT
>JAQZBX010103356.1:0-11064 GCA_029593785.1 Cabassous unicinctus | reverse complement strand
GCAAAAAAAAAAAAAAAAAAAAATACAGGTTCCTTCCACCTCAGTGAAATTTCTAGGTGTCCAGTGGTGTGGGGCCTGTAGAGATATCCCTTCTAAAGTAAAGGATAAGCTATTGCACCTGGCCCCTCCTATGATGAAATTAGAGGCACAACGCTTAGTTGGCCTCTTCGGATTTTGGAGACAACATATTCCTCATTTGGATGTGCTACTCCAGCCCATTTATCGAGTGACCAGAAAAGCTGCTAGTTTTCATTGGGGACCGGAACAAGAGGAGGCCCTGCAACAGGTCCAAGCTGCTGTGCAAGCTGCACTACCACTTGGACCATATGATCCGGCAGATACAATGGTGCTGGAAGTTTCACTGGCAAGTAGAGATGCTGTCTGGAGCTTTTGTCCAGCTCCTATAGGGGAATCACAACCCAGACCCTCAGGATTTTGGAGCAAAGCCTAGCCATCCTCTGCAGATAACTACTCCCCTTTTGAGAAGCAGCTTTTGTTTTGATACTGGGCCTTAGTAGAGACTGAATGCTTAACCACGGGCCATCAAGTTACCATGAAACCTGAGTTGCCTATCATGAGCTGGGTATTGTCTGACCCACCAAACCATAAAGTTGGGCATGCACAGCAGCCCTCCATAATAAAGTGGAAGTGGTATATATGAGATAGGGCTTGAGCGGGTCCTGAAGGCACAAGTAAGTTACATGAGAAAGTAGCCCAAATGCCCATGGTCACGACCCCTGCCATGTTACCTTCTCTTTCCCAGCCCACAGCTTTGGCCTCTTGGGGAGTCCCTTACAATCAGTTGACTGAGGATGAGAAAACTCGGGGCCTGGTTTACAGATAGTTCTGCATGATATGCAGGTACCGCCCGAAAGTGGACAGCTGCGGCACTGCAGCTCTTTTCTGGAGCATCCTTGAAGGATAGTGGTGAGGGCAAATCCTCCCAGTGGGCAGAACTTCAAGCAGTGCACCTAGTTGTTCATTTTGCTTGGAAGAAGAAATGGTGAGAGGTGCATTTGTACACTGATTTGTGGGCTGTTGCCAATGGTTTGGCTGGATGGTCAGGGACTTGGAAGGAACATGATTGGAAAACTGATGACAAGGAGATCTGGGGAAGAGGTATGTGGATAGACATTTCTGAGTGGGCAAAAAACATGAACATCCCACGTGAATGCTCACCAGAGGGTGACTTCAGCAGAGGAAGAGTTTAATAATCAAGTGGATTAGATGACCCACTCTGTGGCTAATGCTCAGCCTCTTTCCCCAACCACTCCTGTCATTGCCCAATGGGCTCATGACAAAGTGGCCATGGAGGTAGGGATGGAGGTTATGCATGGGCTCAGCAACATGGACTTCCCCTCACCAAGGCTGACTTGGCCACTGCTGAATGCCCAATCTGCCAGCAGCAGAGACCCACAGTCAGCCCCCAATATGACACCATTCCTCGAGGTGACCAGCCTGCTCCCTGGTGGAATGTTGACTACATTGGGCCACTTCCACCATGGAAGGGGCAGCGATTTGTTTTAACTGGAAGAGACACATACTCTGTCTATGGGTTTGCATTTCCGGCATGCAATGCTTCTTCCAAAACTACCATCCATGGACTTACGAAATGTTTTATCTACCACCATAGCATTCCACACAGCATTGTGTCTGATCAATGAACCCATTTCACAGCAAATGATGTGCAGAAATGGGTACATGCCTATGGCATTCACTGGTCTTACCATGTTCCCCATCACCCTGAAACAGCTGGATTAATAGAACGGTGGAATGGCCTTTTGAAGACTCAATTACGGTGCCACCTAAGTGGCAATACCTTGTAGGGCTGGGGCAATGTTCTCCAGGAGGCTGTGTATGCTCTAAATCAGCATCCTGTCTATGACGCTGTTTCTCCCATAATCAGGATTCATGGGTCCAGGAATCAAGGGCTGGAAATGGGAGTGGCACCACTCACTATTACCCCTAGTGACCCACTAGGAAAATTTTTGCTTCCTGTACTTGCAGTCTTAAGCTCTGCTGGTCTAAGGTCTTATTTCCAAAAGCAGGAGTGCCACCACCAGGGAACACAACAATGATTCCATTGAACTGGAAGTTAAGATGGCCACCTGGCCACTTTGGGCTCCTCTTACCTGGGAATCACAGGCAAAGAAGGGAATTGGTGTACTGGCTGGGGTGATTGATCCTTACTATCAAGCGGAAATAGGACTACATCTACATAATGGGGGCAAAGAAGAGTTTGTCTGGAATGCAGGAGATCCTCTAGGGCGTCTCCTGGTACTGCCATGCCCTGTGATTAAAGTCAATGGAAAATTGCAACAATTCAATTTAAGCAGGACTAACAATGGCCCAGAATCTTTTGGAATGAAAGTTTGGGTCACCCCACGAGGCAAAGAACCACAGCCAGCTGAAGTACTTGCTGAAGGTAATGGGAACATAAATGGGTAGTGGAAGAAGGTAGTGATAAATATGAACTTTAACCACATGACCAGTTACAGAAACGAGGACTGTAATAGTCATGAATCCTTCTTCCTTGTTTCATTATGAGTATGATTGTATATGTACACAAAATAAATTTCTTTGTTTTCTTCCCCAACCTTTTCCCCCATCATATGAAATGTTGTATTAATTTCATGTCATAATATTTAAGGATGTCAAGTTTAAGAGTGAATATTACCCAAAGACTTGCACCCTATTCTGTGGGGAATTAATTCGTTTCCGGTTGTACACAGGGGAGTTGAACATTGTTAGGTGGAAATATATATGTATGCTTGTCTGTTATTGTTTTATTTAGAGACGAGGTATGGTTTAGGGTAATGTGTATGGTTGCCGAGTTGACAAGGGGTGGACTGTGATGGTTAGGCTAATGTGTCAACTCGGCCAGGTGATTGTGTCCAGGTCTTAGGTCCAGCAAGCACTGGGCTAATTGTAATACAAGAGCATTTATGGACTTCGGTCACCAGTGAGTTTACTGCATGGATGGCTGATTACATCTGCATCAATCAGGGAGATTGCATCAGCAATGGGAGATGCTTTTATACAATCAGTGGAATGCCTTAAAAGGGGAAGTGATTTCAACATTCAGAGAGAATTTCCCAGCTCATCTTTGGACAGCCAACTTCTCACAGAAATTCATCAAGGACCTTTCATCGGACTTTCATCAGAGCCCCTGGCTTGCAGCCTGCCTGCAGAACCTGGACTTGTACATCCCCATGGTCACGTGAGAGACTCTTATAAAATCTCATATTATTGACAGATATCTCCTGTCGATTCTGTTTCCCGAGAGAACCCTGACTAATACAGTCCCCTTGGAACTTGTAAAAATTTTTCTGGCTGCTGGATGAAGAGGGGTAAGAGAATATGGTGGAGGTTGGTCAGGCATACAGTGTGTTAGCTTTGTGGATGTGGGGAGAGGTAAGAGAAAGTACTGGGTGGAATTGAGGAGCATTTTGAAGGTAAATTCAACACAAATTATGTATGTATGGATTGTATTATGGGTTGAAATTGAGGGGGAAAGAGGCCCCACATCCCTCATTAGAAATCTTTTCAGCAAGATGTACTTTGGAATTCAGAATTTTAAGATTTTAGGAAGGTATACAAGACATATGCCATATAACCAATGTCATCTGGGCCAGCATTCCATAGTCAACCACACACTTATTTATGTGGCAAATTGCATTATTAAGTGAGTAAATAAAGGCATCAATAGCTTCACATCAACATGGGTCAGATTTGGTCTCGAGGTCAGGGGCCTTGGGCCCTGGATGCATTACCCACACATATGCTAGACACTCCCACCCTATCAGGGTGGCTTCAATCTCTCTTTCTCCCACACTCTGCCCAAGGCCCACCTCCAGGAACCAGCAGGTGGCCTGCTGTTGCTCCTGCTGGACTAGCACATGCACACATACCAGCACCACATCTTTGTTGTCCAGCAGGTACAGGAAGAGCCGGCTCTCCAGCAAGGCCTCCACCAAGGGTTCCACCTAGGCAAGGTCATCCTGCAGGTCCTGGCACAACCTTTCCACAAGGGCCACCAGCTCCAAGGATGACAGACAGGTGCCCCCACTCTTTCATAGCAGCACCAGGAAGCTCTGCATCACCTCTTGTGTTGGGGGTCTATTCTGCCAACAAAGAGAATAAATAGTCATGGCAGTACCAGCCTCTGTTACCCTGCAATGCACATGACACCACCTGCACCCTTTCTATCCTCAGACCACCTGATAGGAAGCCACCAGAGGAAAGGTGGGGTGTCAGATGCCTCAAGAATTTTCTGTCAATTTCCCAAAGAACCTAGGCCTTGAGGAACTCTGGTTGAGGACCACACATGTGCCAGCAGCCTCCCTTCACAGCTCATCTCTGCCCCTGGAGCTCTCATCTGCCCCCCTTGGCCACACTGGCCCAGGTGGCTTAGGCGCCCATCCCCAGCACCCCATCCACAATGCCCCATCCACCCTGTCTCCCTGTACTTTGTGTCCCCCACACTTATCCTAAAATTTACAGTTGGGTTTCGTCTGACTCCTCTGGGCTCTCAGCTGGATGGAGGCCACTGTCTGCCTCACCAGGATTTCCCCAGCATTGGCTAGACAGATATCACATGCCTTCACAAGCAGGCAGGAAACACCTCAGCCAGGCCTGGCAGATGCCATTTCCATTTCAGCAAAGAACCAGTTACAGCAGCAGGATTAGCATGGCTTTTGAGCATTGATTTTGGACAACAACAAAAAAAACTTTTAATTGAAATACACACACACACACAGACACACACACACACAAAACCCCACAAAGGAGTAAAAGTTTCCTTGATCCAACCAATGGAAAAAAATATGCAAGGAAAAGATAGCCCCTACTTAGCCATACTGCTTGTTGACCCTGCTTGGGTCACGTCCTGTGGGTGTCCTTTGGCCCACTTTCTGTCATGGGAGTCTGGGAGGCCTCCCCTAGAACTCTCCCACTTGGCAGATGAGGCCATCCAGCTCAGAGTCAATGCAACTTTCAAAGATTATGGGGCAGGTGACTCCAGCAGGCTGGCCTCTGTGCCCAGGCAGCAAACCCATCTGCATCCAGAAGGCCACTCCACCACCCATAATTTATGGGTTCTCCTTCCCTGGGACTCTCCACTCTCTCTCCCAGAGCTAAGCATTTCTCTGAGGTCATATGCAAGATCACAAATTTCATGTTTTATCTCAGTTATTGGTGTCATTTCTCTTTTCATTGAGGAGGGACAGTATAACTAATGGTTTAATTTATCTTTTGAAAGAACCAAATTGTAGTTTGATAGATTCTTTAAATTGTTTTTCTATTCTGAATTTCCTTTATCTGTGCTCTAATCTTGTTTCCTTCCTTCTGGTAACTTTGGGTTTAGTGTCCTTTTCTTTTAGTACCTCCTCATTTTGTGAAATGAGGTTATTGATTTGAGATCTTTCTTCTTTTTAAATATGGGTGGCTGGGATGTGTAATTTTCTGTTCCTTGCTGAGGCCCTGAGGATGGGCCATACACCCACAGGACCCCAGCCTAAACCAGCATAGGGTTATTTGCTCATTAATAGAGTAAAGAAACACTACTGATTTTTGTATGTTGATCTCATACCCTGCCACTTTTCTGAACTCATTTTTTAACTCTATTAGCTTTGTTGTAGATATTTCTGGAATTTCTAAATACAGGATCATGTCATCAGTGAATATTGAGTTTTACTTCTTTTCCAATTTGGATACTTTTATTTCTTTTTCTTGACTAACTACTCTGGCTAACTTCTGACAGAATGTTGAATAACAGTGTGGGGGCCCAGTGGGAGCCCTGGCTCCCCTTCCCTAAGGGAAACTCAGCCCACAGTGTGTAGCCACCTGCATGTCCCAGGAAACAAGTTAAAATGAAATAGATCTCCCCACTGGGAAAGTGTGCAAGTGGTACTGTAAACACTTACACTGAAAATGATAACTGAAGGAAAGGGGAAGATAGGGTAATTAATAGTTCCTTTCCTTCAGTCTTTCCTTATTCATCACTTAGCAAAAGACAGAGAGTGTTGGTCAAACGTGTACATACCAAAAAGCAAAGTAAAAACAGATATATTCAATTTTTGCAGAGTTTCAAATCTTCTAGTAATAACAAAAGACATGCACAATGAAATAAGAGTTATGAAATAGGAATTGGGTAATTTAGTGATTCGACATACAAGTTAAATGCTCTTATACTTGTATGTAAGTGACACTACACAATAAAATGAACAGTAAAATCATACAAATAATTTAAATTTTAAATTTTTCTTTGCTTAGAATGATACTAAGTAATAAGCAAAAAATACCAGGAAAAGTAGAGATATCATGTGAAAAAGGAAAAAGTTTTATATTTTAGGACCATTAATGGCACTTTTTTCCTGCTTTTAGAACAAGGGTCCCACATTTCATTTTGTACTGGATCCTGTAAATTAACTAGCTAGCCTTGAAGTGGATTTGTGGTTTTCAATATATATACTCAAATAAATATAGATGTAACTGTCTTAATACTGTCTTAATATATGTGTATAGCTCTTATCTATGTATATATATATATATATGTATACATACACAATATAAATATTCATATATTCCTTAGCTCTGTCCACTGAGAAGAACTGTAAGCAGTGACAACTCAGTAGGAATGAGCTCCCTAGCACCCAGATATTAGTTTTTTCTTCTTCTTTTTAATGCTTTGCTTTTATTTTATTTTTGTAATAATAAGCATTATATTTATAGAAGTTTTAGATTACAGAAAAATTACATCGAAAGTATAGTTCTATCCATCTGCCTAATGGGATCAAAGCCCTCTCAATCAGAAACAGATTGGACATCACCCTCCCAAAATCCTCAAGATTGAGGAATGAACAAACATAAGGGGGGAATGCAACCATGGACTACAGTAGACTCATTATTCTAGAAGTGGAAGAAATTGTGCCATTGATATAAAGGTACTGGCCACCAGAGTTTCTGAGGGGAAGGAGATGGAAGAATAGGTGTAACATGGGGCATTTTTGGGATTTTGGAATTGTCCTGCCTGACATTTCAGTGATGGATACACACCATTATACATTTTGTCAAAACCTGTAAAATTGTACAGTGCAAAGTGTAAACTATAATGTAAACTATAGGCCATGGTTAGTAGCAATGCTTCAATATGTGTACATCAAATATAACAAATGTACCACACTAATGAAAGATGTTATTAATGGGGAAAAGTGTGGGAAGGAGAGGGGGTGAGGTCTGTGGGAATCCCTCTATATTTTCTAACTGAGATGTAGTTATATTTATTTATTTAATTTTGTAGCATGCATATCATTTATTTTTCAAATATTTTTGTGAATTTTTCATTGATTTAAAAATTTTTTAAAAGATATTTAGATTAAATAAATGTTACATAAAAATGTAGGAGATTCATTTATGCCCGAATCCCTACCTCTCCCACACTTTCCCATATTAACAATATCCTTTATTAGTGTCATACATTTCTTACAATTGATGAACACATATTGGAGCATTGCCACTAAGTGTGGCTTATACTTTACATTATAGTTAAACTCTCTCCTGCATAATTTTGTAGCCCTCAGTAGGCAATATTTACTATTTGAGGCAATATTTACTGTGGCAGTCAATGGGATCCTGCTGAGAAATGCATAAGTGTAACTTCTGGGATGACCTCCTGAGACACTTTGAAATCTCTTAGTCATATAAACTCATTTGTCTTTACCCTTTCCCCATTATGGTCAAGGTCTTTTTCCAGTTGCATTGCTCGTTAGTGCTTGGTAAGAATCCATTTATCACCAGTAGACAAAACATCTCAACAGAGAATCAGTAAAGAAACAAAGACCTTGATTAATACATTAGAGGATTTGGACCTAACAGACACATACAGAACATTACACTCAAGTGGGATATACATTCTTTTCAAGAGCACATGGAACATTCTCCAGGATAGGCGACATGCTAGGCCACAGAACAATGCTCAATGAATTAAGAAAGATTGAAATTATACAAAGTAATTTCTCTAACCACAATGGAATGAAGCTGGAAATCAGTAAGTGGCAAAGAAGCATATTAGGCACAAGATATGAAAGTAAATCAACATACTCTTAGACAAACAGTGAGTCATGAAGAAAATCACAAAAGACATCAGTAAATAACTTGAAACAAATGAAAATGAAAACAAAATATATCAAGACCTATGGGGTGCAGAAAAAGCAATGCTGAGAGGGAAATTCATAGCCATAAATGCCTGTATTAAAAAAGAAAAAAAGCTAAAATCAAAGACCTAATTGCACACCTGGAGGAATTAGAACAAGAACAAGAAACTAAACCCAAAATAAGTAGAAAGAAGCAAACAATAAAGATTAAAGCAGAGCTAAATGAAATTGAAAATGAGAAAGCACAAGAAAAAAATACACAAAACCAAAAGCTGATTCTTTCAGAAGATTAATAAAATTAACAAACCCTTAGCTAGGCTAAAAAAGAAAAGAGAGAAAATACAAATACATAAAATAAAAAATGAGGAAGGGGATATCACCACTGACCCCACAGAAACAAAGAGTATCATAAAAGGATATTTTGAAAAATTGTATGCCAACAAGATGGATTATTTAGAGGAAATGGGCAAATTCCTAGAAACACACAAGCAGCCTACATTGATGAAAGAAGAAATTGATGAACTCAACAGACCAATTACAGGCAATGAGATTGAATTAGTCATCAACAACCTCCCAAATAAGAAGAGGCCAGGATCAGATGGCTTCACAGCTGAATTCTACCAAACAGTCCGGAAAGAGCTAACACAATTCTGCTTAAGCTCTTCCAAAAAATAGAAGTATAAGGAATATTGCCTAACTCATTCTACGATGCTAACATTACCCTAATACCAAAACCAAATAAAGATACCTCAAGAAAGGAAAATTACAGACCAATTTCTCTAATGAACCTAGATGCTAAAATCCTCAACAAAATACTTGATAATCGCATTCAACAACATATCAAAAGGATTATACACAATGACCAAGTGGGTTTTACCCTGGGTTTGCAAGGATGGTTCAATATAAGAAAATCAATCAATGTAATATACCACATAAACGAATTGAAAGAAAAAATCACATGATCATCTCTATAGATGCAGAAAAAGCATTTGACAAAATACAGCACTCTTTCCTGATAAAAACATTGCAAAAGATAGGAATAGAAGGAAACTTTCTGAATATGATAAAGGGTATATGTGAAAAACACAAAGTTAACATCATCTTCAATGGTGAACTCCTAAAAGCCTTCCCTCTGAGATCGGGAACAAGACAAGGATGCCCACTATCACCACTCCTATTTAACATTGTCTTAGAAGTACTTGCTCAAGCACTGAGGCAAGAAAACATTTTTTGGAGGAATTGTGAAATGCTTGATGGAAAAAGCCTAGATCACTTTGAAGAGACTGTTGATAGTAATATGGACACTAAAGAGACTTTCTATGATGCCTTAGAAGTAAATGATGAAACTTTTATTGGAAACTGGAGGAAAGGTGATCCATGTTTTAAAGTTGCAGAGAACTTAATGAGATTAACTCCTGATGTTATATGGAAGACAGAATTTGAAAATGGCGAACCGGAGCATTTAGCTGAGGAACTTTCCAAGCTAAACTCGGAGAATGTGGCTTGGCTTCTCCTTGCAGCTTATAGCAAAATACTAGATGAGCATAATACACTAAGGACTGAACTTTTGGCCACAAAGAAAACAGAAACTGATTCCAGAAGTTCCAAGTTTCTGGAAATCAAATTCCTAGATGAAAATGTCTTATTTGAAGACTTTACTAAACTTGGAACTTGTAAATGAGAATTGAAAATGCAGTTATCTCAGAAAGACTTGTGGAAAGTCTTACTGTCTGATGGCTTAGACCCCTGGTCCCTGCATGCTAAACCAACAAAGTTTTTGAGAGAGCTGTATGAACAAAACCACTGTCAGCTTAAACAAAAGAGGACATGGAAAGGAAAGATTAAAGGAAAAACAGCTTTAAGAAGAAAACCATGGAAGCAGAGATCTGGGATTAAAACATCTCCTTAGGCCAAGAGAGGAGCCCCACCCATATGTACAGAGAGGGTGAGTTTTCCCCAGCAGTTGAAAAGGGTGGATGTCTCCACCCAATGTTCTAGGAGAGTTTTGCCTCCCCAGGGTGCAGGAAGGGTAGAGCACATTCCTCAAAGATTAGGGCAGTTAAGATCAACACCACATAATTCTGAGAGGGGTGTACCTGTCCCCCATGGATTAGAGAAGGCCAGGTGGTCAACCCATTGCTCTGAGAGGGTTGAACCCACATGCCAAGTGTTAGGGAAGGCCAGGTGGTCAACTCATTGCTCTGAGAGGGTTGAACCTGTATGCCAAATGTTAGGGGGAATGTTGTCTTCACCTCAGTGTACTAGGCGGGCTAAGACTCTAACCCAAAGATTGGGTAAGGTGTGGCAATCATCCCAACACCCTTGGAGGGTGAGGTCTGGAGCTTGGTCAACACCCAGATGCTTGAAGAGGGTGGAACCAAGAAAGTGGCCATTGGGCAAGCCCGTGGAGAGGGTGGGTCCCCATGTGGCCCCAAGGAAAAGAAACCAATATCTTAAGAATAACTCTCAGACTTTGAAATCGAATGGAGGATGCCCTGCAGGTTTCCTGAACTGCAGAGGATCCATGACTCATGTTTAACATCCCAATTTCTCCTTATGATATTGAAAATGTTTATCCTTTGTCTTTCCATTTGTGTATTGGAAGCAGTTAAATGGTTTTGTAAATTTCAGAGGTCTACAGCATACAGAATTTTGCCTGAAGACAAACTATTTCTTTAAACTGCCTATGATATGATTTTGTACTTGAATTGGTACTGATTTAAGTTTTTTTGAGAATTGTAATGTATTTTTGGAATTCAGAGGGTGGAATGTAACCGTTGGGGAATTTGATGTAATTATGAATTCCAAAAATATAATTGGATCATGCCTGTAATCTAATCTGTTAATCTGGGCATGATTGAATTATGATTAGGGCGTTGACTGGGCCATGTCAGTCAGTAGGGCATTGAGC
>JAQZBX010103355.1:0-11063 GCA_029593785.1 Cabassous unicinctus | reverse complement strand
CTTTGATGTTGGAAAGAAGGCCCCAGGAGAAGAGAAGCGAACCGTTCGCCTAATCGCCTACAGCTGACCTTGTGGAGGAAACAGGAGCTAAGCCCGGAGAGAAACGCAGCCCCGGGAAGAGAGGAATCCAAGAAGCCTGAACCCTGGGCAAATGTTGGCAGCTGTCTTGCTCCAACATGTGACATTGGACTTTGGTGAGGGAAGAAACTTATGCTTTATGGCCTGGTTATCTGTGGACTTCTACCCCAAATAAATACCCTTTATAAAGACCAACTCATTTTTGGTATTTCACATTAGCACCCCTTTGGCTGACTAATACAAATCTGAAGGCTTGAGGAGAGAGGAGAAAGCATTAAATAATCATTTGGGTGAATGGAAGGAAAAAAAGGCTAGGGTAGAGGTGGGAATAATCTGTCACTATTTTACCAAGTGACCTTCTAACACAGGAGTTCTTAACCTTTTTTGTTCCACAGACCCCTTTTGCCAATCAGGTGAAAACCACAGACCCCTTACTAAGTCCACACTATACAGTGTATTATTTAATAAATATATTACCCATACCAACAAGTCCCCACAAGAATAATGTGTTTTTGAATTTCAATTCAAGTTCACAGACCCTTTGCTAAGAACTCCTGCTCTAACAGAATTTTTGTTTCCTATCCCCACAACCATGGGCTTGTTGGGTTTGAAGGCCCTAGAGCCAAAGAACAGAGAGAACACAATCTTGATTCCACTAAATTGGGAGCTGAGGTTACCTACTGGCCACTTTGGGCTTCTCATGCTGCTGAACCAACAGGCAGAGAAGGGGTTCACTGTACCAGTTGGGTTGATTAATCCTAATTACCAAGGGGAAACTGAGTTTCTTTTACACAACAAAGACAAGGAGGACTAGATGTGGAAACAGAGGATTTGCTACGGTGCCTCATAGCATTCCCTTGTCCAATAATAATAGTCAATGGGAAACTGTGGTGACCCAAGAACAATAGGAGCACTAAGAACTTGGATCTTGTGGGAATGAAAATTTGAGCCACCCTTATACCCAAAGCACAAGCAACAAAAGGAAAAATAGTTAAATGGGACCTCTTCCAAATTAAACACTTTTCGAGAGTGAGTGTAGCTCAGTGGTTTAAGCACCTGCTTCCCATGTACAAGGTCCTGGGTTCAATCTCCGGTACCTCCTTAAAAAAAAATTAGGGAAGTGGGTGTGGCTCAATGGATAGAGCTCCCGTTTACCATATGGGAGGCCCCAGGTTCGCTTCCCGGGGCCTCCTTGTGAGGGCAGGCCAGCCAGCGCAGTGGGCTGATGCAGCAGGACCTCACAGCAAGGGGGAGATAAGCAGACACGGAGAAAACACACAGCGAATGGACACAGCAGCACAAGCAGCAAGGGGGGGATAAATAAATAAATAAATAAATCTTTAAAAAAAAAAAATTAAACATTTCTGCACCTCAAAGGACTTTGTGAAGAGGGTAAAAAGGCTGCCTACTCAATGGGAGAAAATATTGGAAATCACATGTCTGACAAGGGTCTAATATCCATCCCTGATGTATAAAGAGATCCTACAACTCAACAATACAAAGACAAATGATCCAATTTAAAAATGGACAAAAGACCTGAATAGACATTTTTTCATGTGGTGAAAAAACACATGAAGAAATGTTCAACTCCACTGCTATTAGGGAAATGCAAGTCAAAGCTACAATGAGATATCATTTCACACCTAACAGAATGGCCGCTAGAAAGAAAAAAAGCAAAACAAAACAGAAAACTACAAGTGTTGGAGAGGATGTAGAGAGATAAGAACGCTAATTCACTCTTGGTAGGAATGTAGAATGGTACAGCCACTGTGAAAGTCTAAGGAAGGAAGTTAGATATAGATCTATCATGTGACCCAGCAATACCACTACTAAGTATATACCCAGAAGAACTGAGAGCAGTGATACAAACAGACATCTGTACACCAATGTTCATAGCTACATTATTCACCATTGCCAAAAGATGGAAACAACCCAGGTGTCTATCAACTGAAAAATGGATAAACAAACTGTGGTATATACACATGATGGAATATTATTCAGCTGTAAGAAGACATGAAGTTGTGAAGCATATAACAACATGGATGAACCTGGAGGACTTTATGTAGAATGAAGCAAGTCAGGCACAAAAGGATAAATACTGAATGATTTCGCTATTGTGAACTAAATATAATGAGCAAACTCATGGAGTTTTTAGCTAAAATATAAGTCACCAGAGAATAGAATGTGGTTAGAGAATGGAAAGCTGAGGTTTAATCTGTGCAGAATTAGTAAAAAGTTTGTAAATGTTTGGAAATCAGTGGAAATGGTGAAAGCACATCATAGGATTTGTAATTAATAGTGATAACATATGGGTATAACAGTGGTTTGTTGTTTTGTTTTTTTTCCCCAACGTCTTGTGTGGCCCCTGATCTTTCTTTTTTTTTTTTTTTAATATTTATTTATTTATTTCTCCCCCGCTCCCTCATTGTTATTTTTGCGCTCACTGTCTGCTCTCTGTGTCCATTCACTGTGTGTTGTTCTGTGTCTGCTTGTCTTCTCTTTAGGCAGTACCGGGAACCAATCCTGGGACCTTCCAGAGTGGGAGAGAGGCACTCAGTCTCTTGTACCACCTCAGCTCCCTGGTCTGCTGTGTCTCTTATTGTCTCTCCTCTGTGTCTCTTTTTGTTGCATCATCTTGCTGCGCCAGCACTCTGTGCGGGCCAGCACCCCTGCACAGGCCAGCACTCCTGCGCCGGCCAGCACGCCATGTAGGCTAGCTTGCCTTCACCAGGAAGTCCCAGGAATCAAACCCTGGACATCCTATATGGTAGACAGGAGCCCAATCACTTGAGCCACATCCGCTTCCCCTGGTTTGTTTTTTGTTGTTTCATTTTCTTTTTTTGAGTAATGAAAATGCTCTAATATTGATTGAAGTGCACAAGTTCATGCACAACTTTGTGATTATACCAAATGCCATTGACTGTACACTTTAGATAAACTATATGGTTTATTAACAAAAAGAAAAATAATAGGTGTGGTGGATTGGGGGGAAAATACACCAAATGTAAGATATGGACTATCTTAGTAATAATACTTTGACAATGCTCTTTCATAATTTATTACAAATGTTTCAAAACAAAGCAAGGTATTGGTAGTGGAGTGATGTATGGGAGCCATGTATGATGTTATGCATGTTTGTTTTGTAAGTTCATAATCTTTACTACACACTTATTGTTTATGTATATTCGTGTATGAATGATATACTTCAATAAATTTTTTAAAGAAAAAAAAAAGATTTAGGTCACCCCAATAGGTAAAAACCAGAGCAGTGGAAGTGTCAGAGAGTAAGGGGAACATAATGGGGGAGGAAGAAGGCACCTATGATTATCATCTTACCCTTGTGACCAGCAACAACTGGGCATTTGTTTTCTTCCTTTTTTCCTATTACTTTATATGAAAAACAGTGTTGGTAACTAATATTATTCTTTTGACTTCTATTGGAACTGACATCACCCCACTACAATTCAATGGCTGATGGGACATCGTGTTTACTCTGGACGGGGGCCATCCAGACCAAAAAAATTCTCTGTTTGCCCCTCCTATTCCATTCTCCATCCTTTTCTTTCCTGCCTTGTGCCCAGGAGGCTGACTCTACAGACTGCGTCATCCAGTCTCCCTTATCTTCTGGCTTCTAGTTGGTTTTGGCTGGAGACTGGAGTTTAGAGGAGACTTTATGAGATTTTGGCAGTGGCTGCATGCCTCTACAGCCCCTGCCGAACAGACCTTCCACATTCTCAGCTCCCCCTTGGTTCTGATAACACCATTCCCTCTCCTTGCCCCCTTGGTCTTCCCTTTGTTCCTGGTTTTGGGGCACTTTACCATCATTTGTTGGTTCCCACATCTTAAACACAAGTCCTTCATTTAACTTTCTTCAATTAAACCCTCTTCCCGTGCCCTGTATTTCCTGCTGGGAGCCTGACTGATACTGGGACCTTTAAGTAATTCAGCTTTGCTGAAATATAAAGTACAAGGTGGGAAGAAATGGTAATAAATAAATTTTTACATGGAAAGATGATCAGCTCTGAGAAGATCGGTGCATTGTGATAATGTCAGCTGTATGCAGCATTGGACAAGTTGCCCAACCTCTCTGTGCCTCAGGTTCATCACCTATAAAATAAGGATAATAATAGTACACACATTTAAGGGTGCTGTGATGATTAAATTCAAGACTGTACGCAAAGCACTTAAAACCGGTACACAGTAAGTGGTCAGCAAACATCAGGTAGTATTGGTTAGGGACAGAGAATCATTGAAAGATTTTAAGCAAAGTCGTGACTATGTCAGATTTGGTGGTTCAAAGCGTTGTTCAGGAAAATATGTAAAAAAGTGATGGAGTTTGTCAGGGGCCAAGTGGAGTGGATCAAGACGAGAGGCAGGAACAGCAGTCAGGAGACTACCCGAAAATAGCTGTAGCAAAATAACAAGTAAATTAAAAGTAAATCAATCAATAAATAATAATATTAATGGAACCTCCTACCCAAACAAGAAATTAAAGCAAGAAAGAGAAGGTGTGGGATAGAAAAAACAGGAGTGCCAACACAGTATCTGCAGCCTGAAGTAGTTCAGTTTTGCTGAAGCATGAAGTTCAAGGTGAGGGTAGAAGAACTGCGCCTTCCCCAGGCCCACGCCTGCATTGCCTGGGGTCAGGAGAGAACCCACCCAGCTTGCTGTCCTCTCTCCAGCACCACTCCTGTCTTTATTCCACTGGATTGCTTTGGCATCTTTTGCTTTTGGGGTCTTTATTCTGTTCCATTGATCTGTGTGTCTATCCCTCTGTCAATACTATGAAGTCTTAGGCAAGACTTTGTAATAAGTCTTGAAAATAGGTAGACCCATTCCTCCCACTGTATTCCTCTTTTTCAAAACTTTTGAAAGTTATTCTTATTCCTTTGCCTTTCCACATAAATTTTTGAATAATCTTGTCTATATCTACCAAAAATCTTGCTTGAATTTTTATGGAAATCGAGTTAAACAATTTGTGGAGAATTGACATCTTTATTATGTTGAATCTTCCAATCCATGAACATGGTATTTTGTCCTCTTTTTTTAGGTCTTTAATATCTTTCATAGCATTGTGTAGTTTTCAGGATACCAAGTTCTACACATATTTTGTTAGATTACACCTAAGTATCTTAATTTTTGAGCAATTTAAACTGTATGATATTTTTTATTTCAGTGCCCACGTGTTCACTGCTAGTATATAGAAATACAATTAAGTTTTATATGTTTATCTTGTATCCTGTAACCTTCCTGAACTCAAGAAGTCACATATTAGTTCTATGAGTTTGTGTGTGTGTGTGTGTAGATTCCTTGGAATTTTCTATGTACACAATCATATCATCTGCAAATAGGGACAAGTTTTCATTCTTCCTCTATGATCTGTGTGCCTTTTATTTTATTTTCTTGTCTTATTGCCCTGGGTAGAAATTTCAGTACTATATTGAATAAGATGTGGTGATTTAACAAAAGTGGTGAAAGTGGACATCCTTGCCTTTTTCTCAATCTTAGGGGAAAAGCACTTAGTCTTTC
This sequence comes from Cabassous unicinctus, assembly GCA_029593785.1. Lineage (NCBI taxonomy): Eukaryota > Metazoa > Chordata > Mammalia > Cingulata > Chlamyphoridae > Cabassous > Cabassous unicinctus. The sequence goes on along the minus strand of JAQZBX010103355.1, from coordinate 5,456 downwards.
ACCATTAGCTACGATGTTAGCTGTAGAGTTTTTGCAGATTTTTTTATCAAGTTGAGGGAAGTTTCCCTCTATTACTAATATTCTGAGAAGTTTTTATCATGAATGGGTGCTGAATTTTGTCAAATGCGTTTTCTGCATAGATTGATATTATCATGTTATTTTTCTTCTTTGGCCTGTTATTATAGTGGATTACATTGATTGATTTTTGAATATTGAACCAACCTTGCATCCCTAGAATGAACTCCACTTGATTGTGCTATAGCATTCTTTTTATATATTGCTGAATTCTATTTTGCTAATATATTCTGAAGGATTTTTGTGTCTAGAGTCATGAGGGATATTGATCTGTAATTTTATGTATTTTTGGACTCTCTTTGTTTTTGGTATCAAGATAATACTAACTTCATAAAACAAATTGGGAATTATTCTTTCCTGGAAGAGATTGTGTAGAATTGGTGTTAATTCTTCTTTATTTTATTTTATTTTTTTTAAAGATTTATTTATTTATTTATTTATTTATCCCCCCCCTTGCTGCTTGTGCCTGCTGTGTCCATTCGCTGTGCGTCTTCTCCGTGTCTGCTTATCTTCCCCTTGCTGTGAGGTCCCGCTGCATCAGCCCCTCGCGCCGTGCGGGCCGGCCTGCCCTCACAAGGAGGCCCCGGGAAGCGAACCCGGGGCCTCACACATGGTAAACGGGGGCTCTATCGGTTGAGCCACACCCGCTTCCTGTTGTGAGGTCTTGCTGCATCAGCCCACTAGGCTGCGCGGGCCGGCCTGCCCTCACAAGGAGGCCCCGGGAAGCGAACCCGGGGCCTCCCATATGGTAAACGGGGCCTCTATTGACTGAGCCATTCCCGCTTCCCTAATTCTTCTTTAAATGTTTGGTAGGATTCTCCAGTGAAAACATCTAAGCCTGGAAGTTTATTTTTGGGGAGATTTTAAATGATTAATTCAATTTCTTTAATAGTTCTAAGAATATTCAAATTACCTACTTCATTATGGGTGAATTGTGGTAGTTTTTGTTCTTTAAGAAAATGGTCCATTTCATCTATCTTATTATCCCTTTGATAGCTACAGGGTCTATAGTGATATCCCCTGTTCTATTTCTGATATTGGTAATTTGTGGCTTCTTTCTTTTTTTTTCTTTCTGTCAGTCCTTTTTTTTCTTTCTTTTTTTTTCTTTCTGTCAGTTGTCAGTTTCATGGGTCTTTTCAAGGAATCAAATTCATTGATTTTCTGTATTGTTTTTCTGTTTTCAATTTCATTGATTTTTGCTCTTTATTATTTCTCTCCTTCTGCTTGCTTTGGGTTTATTTTGCTCTTCGTTTTCTTGGTTCTTCAGGTGGGAGCTTAGATTATTGATATGAAACTTTTCCTCTTTTTCAATATAGATTTAGTGCTATAAATTTTCTGCTCAGCACTGCTTTAGCAGTGTCCCACAAATTTTGATATATTGTATTTTTATTTTCATTTACTTCAATGTCTTTCTTTTATTTCCCTTGAGGCTTCCTCTTTGACACAAACTCTTTTTTTATTTGTCTGTTTTAATTTCCAAGTGTTTGGAGATGTGTCTCTTATCCTTCTATTATTGATTTTTAGTTTGATTCCATTGTGGTTTCTTTTAAATTTGTTGCAGTTTCTTTTATGGCCTAGGATATAGGCTAACTTGGTACATATTCCATGGACACTTGAAAAGAGTGTACATTCTACTGTTGTTGGATGGAGTGATCTATAAATGTTGATTAGACCCTCTTGATTGATGGTGTTTTTAAGTTCTTCTATGTTCTTGTTGATTTTCTGTCTAGCTGTTCTATCAATTGTGAGAGAGGAGTGTTGAACTATAACTATAACTGTAGATTTGTCTATTTCTCATTTTCAGTTTTTTCAGTTTTTGTTTCATGTATTTTGCAGTTCTGTTGTTTGATGCATACACATTTAAGATTGCTATGTATTCTTGGTGGATTGACTTTTTTTATCATTATATATTGCCCCTCTGTTTCTGGTAATAGTCTTTGCTCTGAAGTCTACTTTATATTATGTTATGACCACTCCTGCTTTCCTTTGATTAATGTTTTCATGATATATCCTTTTCCATACTTTTACTTTCAATATGCTTATATTGTTATATTTGAAATGAATTTCTTATAGACAATCTATATTTGTGCCATATTTTTAACGCATTCTGTCAATCCATCTTTTAATTCATATATTTAGACCATTTACATTTAATGTAATTGTTGGTAAATGAGGGTTTAAGTCTGCCATTTTAGTTTTTCATTTATTGTTTGTTCTCTCTGTTTCTCTATTTTGTTTATCCTGCCTTTTGTAAAAAATTTGAAGACTTTTTTTAGAATTCCATTTTGATTATCTATTGTGTTTGGGGGTGTATCTCTGTACAGTTTTACTAGTGGTTTCTCTAGGTTTTACATTTCATATATATAATTTACAACAGGCTAAGTATAGAAATCTTATATCCCCTTACCTTCCCTGTTTAGAATATAATTGTATTAAATATTTCCTCTAATGCATTTAGAACTACATCAGACAGTGTTATAATTTTTGTTTCAAATTCCAAAAATAATTTGGTAAGCAAAAGAGGAGAAGGAAAATCTACCATATTTATCCATACTTTTGCTTACTGTGTTCTTTCTTACTTCCCTATGATTCCAAGTTCTTCTTTTAGAGAACTTTCTTTAAAAATTCTTTTAGGACAAGACTACTGCTGACAAATTCTTTTAGCTTTCCCTTATCGGAGAGTATGCTCATTCCCCTTCATTCCTGAAAAATATTTTTCACTGGATATAGAATTTTGGGTTGACAGTTCTTATCTTTCAGTACTTGAAAAATAATTAGCCACATCCATCTGGTCTCCATGGTTTCTGATGAGAAAACTGCTATCATTTTAAATTTTTCCTCATATAGATAAGGGGTCATTTTTATCTGGCTGCTTTCAAGATTTTCCATCTGTCTTTAGTTTTCAGAAGTTTAAGTTTAATGTGACTAGATGTGAAGTCTTTTGGGCTTATCCTGTTGGGGGTTAGCTCATCTTCTTGAATCTAGGTTTCTGTCTCTTGCCAAATCTGGAAATTTTTCAGTCATGATTTCTTTGAAACTTTTTCAGCCCTATCCTGTTTCTCCTCTCCTTCTGATGACCTGATTTCACTCCCAGGTCCCTTAGGCTTGGTTCTCCCTCCCCCCAACCCCAGGATATTTTCTCTCTGCTGCTCAGAATGGATAATTTCTATTTCTCTATCTTCTGGTTCACTGATTCTTTCCTCTGTCCTCCCATTCTGCTGTTGAATCCATTCACTGAGCTTTTTTTATTGTTGTTATTGTATTTTTCAGTTCTAAAATTTCCATTTGTTTCTTCTTTATATATTCAATTTCTGTGCTGAAGGCTTTTTATTTTTTCATTTGTTTTAAGTGTGTTGATAATTGCTTGTTGCATTTTTGTCATTGCTGCTTTAAAATCTTTGTCAGATAATTCTAACTTCTCTGTCATCTTTGTATTGGCATCTATTGATTCTTTTTTTCATTCAGTTTGAGATCTTCCTGGGTTTTGGCATGATGAGTAATTTTCTATTGAAACCTGGAAATTTTTGTACTATATAATGAGATTCTGAATCTTATTTAAACTTTCTATTTTAGTGTATTTTTCTGACACCACTCCAACTAGGAAAGGGGGGGGGGGCACTGCCTTATTACCACTAGATGGGATTAGAAGTTCCAGCCTCAGGTGGCACACATGGCCTGTTACTACTGGGCCAGGGTGAGAGTTCTGGTTTTCCAGGTGGTCTCCACTGACACCAGGGGTGTGGCTTCATTAATGTGGGCAATGATGAAAGTCTTGACTCTCCAATAGGCATCCTTGATGCCTATTGATCTCCCAATGGAGAGCTGTAGGGGTGCCTAATTACTGCAGGATGGAGGAGGAAGTGCAGCATCCCCACATGGTCTCCACTGGCCTCTACTGAGGCCTTATTACCAGCTGGCAGGGATGAAAGTCCCAACCCCCTACTTGGCCTTCTTTGACACCATGCTGGTGGTAGTATTGGGGTGTCTTGTTACCACCTTGTATCTAGGCTCCCCACCCAGCCTTTGGTGGATGGAGTATAGTGTTACTGTCTAAAAGTTTTCTGAGTTTCTGGGCTGCCCCTTTCCTGGTCCTTTGAGTAGGGGCAGCAGGCTTTCTGGGGGGAGGCTTTTTATGTCTGAGCTTGTTGGAATTTCTGAGTTTCTTTAACTCCAAGTCTGGGATATATGCAGCAAAAAGAAAATGTAGCTCACCAGTGTGCCATTACTTGAGTCCCAAGATTGCTAGCCTGTCTGCCTTCTTCTCTCCACCTTTCAGAGCCTTCTTATGTTTGTTTTATACACAATGTCATGGATTTTGGCTGTATTAGAAGGAGGATTGGGAAAAATATGTTAACTCCAACTTCCTGGAAACAGAAGTCAACCCCTGCTTTTTTTTTTTTTACCTCATTGCAATTATCATTGTCTAACATCCTACATTTTTTTAAAAGATTTATTTATTTATTTATCCCCCCCCCCTTTTTGTTTTGTGCTCACTTTCTGCTCTCTCTGTCCATTTTCTGCATGTTCTTCTGTGTCTGCTTGTCTTCTCTTTAGGTGGCACTGGGAACCGATCCTGGGACCTTCTGGAGTGGCAGAGAGGCACTCAATCTCTTGTGCCACCTCAGTTCCCTGGTCTGCTGCATCTCTTATTGTTTCTCCTCTGTGTCTCTTTTTGTTGTGTCATCTTTCTGAGCCAGCTCTTCACACAGTCCAGCACTCCTGCACAGGCCAGCACTCCTGCAGGGGCTAGCACTCTGTGCAGGCCAGCTTGCTGCTCGGGCCAGCTCACCTTCACCAGGAGGCCCCAAGAATCGAACCCTGGACCTCCTATATGGTAGATGGGAGCCCAATTGCTTGAGCCACATCTGCTTCCCCCTACATATTCTTTTTACTTGTCTTGCCTGTTGTATGTTTCTCTGATTCAAAGGTAAACTGCAAGTGGGCAAAAAAGTTTTGGTTCATTTTGTTCACTGTTGTAACCTCAGTGTCAAAAATAGTTCCTGGGAAGCGGGTGTGGCTCAGTGGATAGAGCCCCCGTTTACCATATGGGAGGCCCGGGTTCGCGTCCCGAGGCCTCCTTGTGAGGGCATGCCGGCCTGAGCGGTGCGGTGGGCTGATGCAGCAACCTCACGGCAGGAAGCAGGTGTGGCGCAATGGATAGAGCACCCGTCTACCATATGAGAGGCCCCGCGTTCGCTTCCTGGCGCCTCCTTGTGAGGGCAGGCCGGCTCGCACAGCGCCGTGGGCTGATGCGGCAGGACCTCACAGCAAGGGGGAGATAAGCAGACACGGAGAAGACACGCAGCGAATGGACACAGCAACACAAGCAGCAAGGGGGGGACAAATAAATAAAATAAATAAATCTTTAAAAAAAAAAAAAA
>JAQZBX010103354.1:0-11065 GCA_029593785.1 Cabassous unicinctus | reverse complement strand
CCAACTAAGAAGAGCCCAGGACCAGATGGCTTCACAGCTGAATTCTATCAAACATTCCAGAAAGAGCTAACACCAATTCTGCTTAAGCTCTTCCAAAAAATAGAAGTAGAAGGAATATTGCCTAACTCATTCTATGATGCTAAAATTACCCTAATACGAAAACCAAACAAAGATACCACAAGAAAGGAAAATTACAGACCAATTTCTCTAATGAACCTAGATGCTAAAATCCTCAACAAAATACTTGCTAACCACATTCAACAACATGTCAAAAGGATTATACACCATGACCAAGTGGGTTTCATCACACGTATGCAAGGATGTTTCAATATAAGTAAAGCAATCAATGCAATATACCACATAAACAGATTGAAAGAAAAAAATCACATGATCATCACTATAGATGCAGAAAAAGCATTCGACAAAACACAGCACTCTTTCCTGATAAAAATACTACAAAAGATAGGAATAGAAGGAAACTTTCTGAATATGATAAAGGGTATATATGAAAAACCCAACGCCAACATCGTTTTCAATGGTGAAATCCTAAAAGCTTTCCCTCTGAGATCGGGAACAGACAAGGATGCCCTCTATCACCACTCCTATTTAACATTTTCTTAGAATTACTTGCCTGAGCACTGAGGCAAGAACAGGACATAAAAGGCATCCAGATTGGAAAGAAAGAAGTGAAAATTTCATTATTTGCAGATGACATTATCCTATACATAGAAAGCCCTGAGAAATCTACAACAAAGCTTCTAGAACTTATAAATGACTTCAGTAATGTTGCAGGCTACAAGATCAATGCTAAAAAATCAGTAGCATTTCTGTACACCAATAACGAGCAATCTGAGAGGAAATCAAGAAAAAAATACCATTTACAGTAGTAACTAAAGGAATCAAATACCTAGGAATAAATTTAACTAAAGAGGTATAGGACTTATATACAGAAAACTACACAACACTGTTAAAAGAAATCAAAGAAGACATAAATAAATGGAAAAATATTTCCTGTTCATGGATAGGAAGACTAAACATCATCAAGATGTCTATCCTACTCACACTAATCTACAGATTTAATGCAATCCCAATAAAAATCAACTTTGTATTTTTTAAGGAACTGGAGATACGAACCACAAAATATATTTGGAGAGGTAAGAGGCCCTGAATTGCCAAAGACATATTGAAAAAGAAAAATGAAGTTGGAGGTATCACATTGCCTGACTTTAAAACATACTACAAAGCAACAGTGATCAAAACCGCATGGTATTGGCACAAGGATAGACCGACTGACCAATGGAACTGAATTGAGAGTTCTGATATAGATCTTCGCATATACCATCATCTGATATTCGACAAGGCCACCAAACCCACTCAATTGGGAGAGAATGTCCTCTATACCAAGTGGTGCTTGGAGAACTGGATATCCATATCCAAAAGAATGAGAGAAGGATACCATCTCACACCTTATACAGAAATCAAGTCAAGATTGTTCAAGGATCTAAATATAAGAGCCAAAACCATAAAGACCTTGGAAGATAATGTAGGGAAGCATCTATAGGACCTTGTAATAGGAAATGGTTTCATGAACTTCACACCCAAAGCATGAGCAGCAAGAGAAAAATAGATAAATGGGATTTCATCAAAATTAAAAACTTCTGCACCTCAAAGGATGTTACTAAGAAAATAAAAAGGCAGCCTACCCAATGGGAGAAAATATTTGGCAATCATATATCTGATAGGAGCCTAATATCCTGCATATATAAAGAAATCCTACACCTCGAAAATAAAAAGACAAACAACCCATTTAAAAAATGGGCAAGTGACCTGAAAAAACATTTCTCCAAGGAAGAAATACAAATGGCTAAAAAGCACATGAAAAAATACTCGACATCACTAGCTATTAGGGAAATGCAAATCAAAACCACAATGAGATACCATCTTACACCCTTCAGAATGGCAGCTACTAAAAAAACAGGAGAATATAAGTGTTGGAGAGGATGTGGAGGAATAGGAACACTCATCCACTGCTGGTGGGATTGTGGAATAGTCCAGCCACTGTTTTACTTAGCTGGTGGTTCTGTGTGTGTGTAAAGTTTTCTCTTTGATACTTTTTCTTCTTATTTTATTTCCTTGCTTCTTTCTATGTTCCCTTGAAGGCAAAAGATTAGGGCCAGAGGAATCGAAAGATGTGAGAAAGGAAGAACAATAATAGAAATATTGATAAAAGTTAGAAGAGGGGCCAAATAAGACTTAATGAATTGAATATTTAACTTATGTAGGCAGTATAGAGAAATAGGAAAAAAAGTGGAATACCTACAATTGACTGTGAAACCAAATAAAGGAATATATATATATAATGATTTAGAAGGCTAGAATTATGAGGAGGGAGAGAAAGAGTTAAGAAAGGGCTGAAAGGAAAGAGTTAATATTAATTAAGAAAGAAAAAAACAAAATGGTGGGAATAGAAATTGACACCCTTGAGTTGTGGGTCTATGGAAAAAATGTGGTTTAATAGCCACAACAGAAAGCAGATGGCAGAAAGATGAGGGAGGGATAAGAGATAGTTTGGAATACAAAATCAATATATAGAGAGAATGGGAAATTACTGAAGAATAAGCACAGCAAAGAAGAGAGAATCTAGGAGAAGCTAATTTTAATTTTAAAAAATAAAAGAAAGAAGAAAGGTGTGGGGAAAGAGGAAAGAAAAGCAAGAGACAACAAATAAACAGAGAAAAAGCAAACAACCACACTGGCAAGCAGTCAAACAAAGCTAAGGGGGATCAATATATCCTGGGGTCCCATGGATCCTCTCAGCCTGCTTGTGTGTATCAAACAATTTCCCCACAGCATTTTTATATGCAGGTCCTGAAGCGGCTTTGGCTATTAAACTAAATTAAAAAGAATTTATTTTTCATTTATTAAAGTGACCGTTTATTTTATTTTATTATTTTGGTGTAATACCCGACCAAAAATAAGTCCTCCTCTAGACCACCCCCCTCATGGAGGGGACCCTAACTGGGCCCATGGAAACTAATCAAGCACTTCCAATTCCTGGATTCCCCAGGGATGCAAAATTCTGATGTTTCTCAATGTAAAATCCTAAAAATGGCAGACTCCGTCCTTCTGGATGAGAGCCCCTGCATCACCGGGCTGCAGGTAAACGAGGTTTATTCTGCAGATTCGCCTCTCCCCTCAGCCTGGCACTGCTTCAACCTGGCTTATCTGCTCCCCAAAGTTATGAAGGGGTCCAGCCAGCCAGATCGACAGCTAAAATATCTCCTCTCTGCTTTCTGTCAGAACTCTCCCTCTCTTGGAGAGTGCCCCTCTCCCCAGCTCCATGGGCCCAGGGCTTATCCCTGGGAAGCTAGTCAAATCAACTCCCTCATCATATTTACCCCTCCCCTCCTCTGGGTGCCAATTCACTGCAGCTGTTTTGTTTGTCTAAGTTGCAGGGGGCTTCAGGGAGCCAAATCCCCAGAAAATAAATCTCTCTTACCGGAGCTCCCCCCTCAGGAAAAGCCCCCTCCCACAGTGCCGGGTCACCCAGATACCAGCCGGGAGTCCTGCTTCCAACTGGCTTCCCACCCCCCATAAGGGTGGGGGTCAGCTGACTGTGTTAAACACCAGCGGCAGGCTTAAAACTCATAAATCTCTATGGTTCAGTCCATGCCGTTGATCTGCCCAGATAGATGTCACAAGCTTCTCACTCCACACGCCCACAGCACAGACCCCTGTGCAGGACCCCGCCCACTATCCACCATGTTTTGGGAGCTTTCCACAGTTGCCCTTCTAAGCGGATGCCATTTTGCCACCCATCACTATGCATATATATTTATATATCATTTTACAAATATTGGTTTGTATTGTGAAAAAATTTAATTTTTACCCACACACCAAAAAAACCAAAAAAGACTGTAAGTGTAAAACTAATAGATTCAGACGCAGTAATGGCAAAATAAAGACAAATATAAATCCTCTCTCTTCCACTTAGGCCTCCAAGAATTCTCACAAATATGGGCTCAACAAATTAAACAAGCACTATAAAATAAACACACCATAGAGACAAAGAAAACAAGTTACCATGGCTAAGAACCAGAAGAAAAGCAGACAGTGGAAACAAGCATTTGTGTCCAATATTTAATTTGTTCAGACACACATCATGAAAAAAATTTTTCATAAATTTGAGAAAATTAAAAAGAATCATGAAAATACATGCAGTGTCCCAAATATTTTTCAAAAACAAAAACAAATCAAAAAGTACAGTGATCAAAGCTAAAACTTTCAAAGTAGCAGAATGGAAAGACAATCGATCACAACAGAATTAAATCCTGAGTCATGAACAGAAATTAAACTTTTTTATTAAACTTGAGAAAATTGAAAAAAGAATCATGAAAATATATGCAATGAAAGAAACATTCCAAAATCAAAAATTTTCCAGGACTGCATGATTCAAATCTCTTTTCTCTGGAAAAAATAAAGTTCTGATGGGGGTTTAATTGAAAAATAAAGAAACCGGTGTTTCTGATTATAAAAATTTAAGAGATACAATTCTAGAAATTTGGCAATTAACAGATTGTATTTCTATAAGATTATAAAAGTATCTACATTCAGATTTCCCAGATTTGGCCTCTCTTAATCATTATCAAATTTCCAAACTTGAATCAAAGAATCCTTTTATAATAAGAATGCTTCTTTTAATCCAAGAAGTACAGCACATATGTGCAGAAAACTATAAACCAATGAAAAAAGAAATCAGACCTAAACAAATGGAAAAGTATTCTGTGTTAATGGATTGGAAGAGTAAATGTTCTGAAGAATTCAATACTATCCAAGTTGATTTAGAGATTCAATGCAATGCCAATCAAAATTCCAATGGTCTAATTTACAGAAATAGAAAAGGCATTTACCAAATTCATTTGGAAGGGAAAGTGCACCTCAATAGCCAAATTCATTCTAAAAACTAAGAGCAACATGGGAGGAATTTCACTGCCTGACCTTGAAACTTATTACAGAGCTACAGTGTTCTAAACAGCATGGTATTGGCATAGAGACAGACAAATTGATCAGTGGAATAGAATTGAAAGTCGAGAAATAAACTCTCACCTCTATGGCCAACTGGTTTTCAACAAACCTACCAAAGCCATGTTAACATGACAAAACAGTCTTTTCAAAAATTGGTTCTAGGAGAACTGGATATCCAAAACCAAAAGAATGAAAGAAGACACCTACTTCCCCCCTATACAAGAATCAATTCAAAATGCATCAAAGACCTAAATATAAAATACAAGACCATAAAACTACTAGAAGAAAATGTAGGGAAACCTCCTAAAGACAATGTGGTATGTGGTGGTTTCTTAGGCCTCACATGCAAAGCACAAACAACAAAAGAAAAAAAAAAAAAGATTAAGAGGCCGTCATAAAAATTAAACACTTTTTCACCTTAAAGGACTTTGTCAAAAGGGTGAAAAGTCAGCTGACTTATTGGGAAAATATACTTGGAAATCATATATTGAATAAGAGATCAATATGCATGATCTATAAAGAGACACTAAAACTCAACAATAAAAAGACAAATGACCCAATTAAAAAATGGGCAAAAGTCATGAATAGATATTTGTACAAAGAAGAAATACATGTGGCAAAAAAAAAAACACATGAAAAATTGTTCAACATCACTAGCGATTAAGGAAAAGTAAATCAAAGCTATAATGAGATACCATTTCCCACTGATTAGAATGGCCACTATTAAAAAGTTAGAGAACTACAAGTATTGGAGAGGATGTGAAGAGATAGGAACACATATTCACTGTTGGTCAGAATGTACAATGGTACAGCCACTGTGGAGGGATGTTGGGCAGTTCCTAAAGAAGTTGAATATAGATTTCCTATGTAACGCTACAATACAACTACTGGGTATATACCCAGAAGAAATAAGACAAGTGACATAAAGAGACATCTGCACACCAGTGTTCATAGTGGCATTATTCACAGTTGCCAAAAGATTGAAACAACTCAGGTGTCCATCAACTGATGAATGGATAAATAAACAAATTGTGTGTCTACACACAGTGGAATATTGTATAGTGAAAAGAAGAAATGAACTCTGAAGCCTATGACATCATGAATGAACCTGGAGGACATTATGTTAAGTGAAGCAAGCCAGACACAAAAGGACAAATACTGTTTGATTGCACTACTATGAACTAAATACATTGTGCAAACCTATGGTGTTAATAACTTGAATATGGCTCACCAGAAAACAAAGTGAGGTTACAGAATGGAAAGCTGAGTGTTAACTTATGCAATATTGATAAAGAGGATGTTTGTTAATCTTTGGAATTGAATAGAAAAGATGAAAGCACAACATAATATTTGTAACTAGCAGGATAGTACGATAGTAGTTTAAAGGGAAAGTCTAGGTCATGTATATTACTAAAAGGACAGATAAAAAGTGTAACATGGGAATGTATAGCATAGTAATACCACAGGTGAAATAGGAATGTGGGTAAAATTGCATATGTAAGAACAATTTTCTTTAAAACTGAACTAATATATGTCAAAATTATGACATGTTAATATCAGGCAAAAAATATGCTAATAGAAAGAAACTAGACACAAAGTACTACATATGTATGATTCCAATTATAAAAATGTAATATAAATCAATTTATAAAGATGAAATTAGATTACTGGATATGTAAGGATGGGGAAGGATAGAGTGTGAGATGCCTGCTAAGGGGTGTGGGTTGGGATTTCTTTTCAGAGTAATGAAATTGTTCTAAAATCTTGTGTGTTGATGAATGCACAACATTGTTGTGAGTTTTCCTGCTCCTATGGTCAAAATTACATGTGGCTATAAGTCCATTAATATAGTTATAACTTTTAGGAAATTTTGACGTTGCATTTTTTCACTTTCTTCTACATCATTCCTTTGTTTATCTCAACCTTAAATACTCTTTCTGATAACATCAACTTTCTCACACTTGTCCCTCTTAGAGCTGCTAATCTGGTTTAATCTCATCATTAGGATCTTGTCTTCTTATTCAGCTTATTGTCCACAGTGCTTATCATGTCTTTGGCACATTTGTTTACCAAATGCACATCATTCAAGTGGAATCTAGAAATATATATATATATATACATACATATATATATAATGGCATGGCATAGCATCACAGATGATCTTAAGATTTTGATGAAAAATTTTCATAATACATTATTTAAAAATAAAACATTTCTTTTTGATGATGCACATGTTCTCATTGAAGTAAGGAAGTTTGATGTCCATATGTTAGGCAGTATATTCATTGATGTGCAGAAGAGTTGCATGTTCTATATTATTTTTAAATCATATTTCCATTTTATCTTGTAAAATTCCTCTGTTGCCTACTACAGAATTAACTCCTTTTATTCCTCTAAAAAATTGTCTGGTCTATTTAAATATGAAAGCAGTTTCCTGATGAGGGAACAAACTACATGCTAAGATTCTATTTATTACACTTTCCTCAAAATTATCTTAAATCCCCATCATGAAAGGATGACTCACATAAGAGTTTGACTCCTGCTCACAAAACACCCATGGTAATGGAGAGTTCTCATTCAGGGTCACCTGTTATGCCTGCACAAATATGTATGTCCATCCAAATTTCCCTAGTTATCTAGAAGGGAAACTTATTTGTGACTATTTTTAAGAGCAGTTATCAAAAAAGAAATACTTGTAAAATCAGATGCTCATCCATGACTTTCAAATGTTTTAAAGGTTGCAAACACTAGGAAGAATCAGACTTATGTGCATACCCACAGTTCTGTTAATATTAATTATTGTGTCAGATAGCCATTGCTGCATAACAAGATATCCCAAAAGTAAATGGTTAAAGATGCTGATTTTATAACATTATGGGAGTTTATGGTGTGGAATTCCTAAAATCTCTTCTGTCTCCTCATTTGTCTGTGATCAGGTGTGAGTCAGCTAGGGATGCTTTGATCTTCTTGGTTGAGCTCTGTCATATATTGGGGCATAATTGTCTGTAGTCTGGTCTAGAGAGGTATTTTTTTTTTAAATAATTTTTTAAAAAAATACTTAGTTTACATAAGTGTTACACAAAAAATATATGGATTCCCATATGCCCCACTCCCCACACTTCCCACACCCTCCCAAAAAAAAACATCCTTCATTATTGTGGAATATTCACTGAAACTGATAAATGCATCATGGGTCTTTGCCATAAAGAATGGATGGTAGTTCACATTGTAGTCTACACTCTCTCCCACACAGTTCTGCATGATATGTGATGATATAAAATGATCTATATCTGTCATAGCAACATCATTCAGGATGAATTCCAAGTCTTGAAAAAGCCCCAATATTACAAAAGTTTTTCCTTTCCCTGCCACCAGGGCCACCAGTGGCCACTGGCTCTACATCAATGTTGTAATTTCTTCCATTGCTAGAATAACAATATGTCTATAGTAGAATACTAGTAAGTTCACTCTAGTCCATAGTTCTTTCCTCAATGCTGAGAATTCTGGGATGGTGATGTCCACTCCACCTCTAATTGAGAGGGGGCTTATATCCCATGGGTAAGATGGCTGGGACTATCTTGCTTGCAGTTGCAGACTCTTTCTGTTCCTTAGGATGGCCATTGTCCATCATCAGCTCCTTGTTATTTGTCCTGGGTGAGTCCAATGATCTGGAGAGTACGTGTTGCAACTCTGCTGAGGTTCCAGGCCCAGCTGGCACATGGAGAGCCAAAAGACTCAAGCCCCTTGGATGTACACCTACAAACCCCAGCACCAAGTATAGGTTTAAAAAGAATGGACAGATGAGCCATGTACAGGGAAGACATAATTGAGCCCAACTTTGTCAATCTCAGGAACACAAACTCCAAAGTAGGGCCCAATGGCTAGGTGCCATACTCTGGAGCTATCTGTACTGACCATAGGACCTGGGTATCTCCAGAGCCCTCAGGAGTCCCAGTATTTGGGGTAATATACACTTTGGCAGTCTATGAGATCCTGCTGAGATGTGCAAAAGCGTTACCTCTGGGATGACGTCCAGACTAACTTTGAAATCTCTTAGCCATGAAAACTAATTTGTCTTTAACTTTTCCATCTTTTATTTGAGGTCTTTTTCTAGTTACATTTCTAATTCGTGCTTGGTAGTAATCCCTGAGTGCCAGGGAGGCTCATCCCCAGGAGTCATGTCCCACACTGGGTAGAAGGTAATGCATTTATATGCTGAGCTTGTCTTAGAGAGAGACGACATTTGAGCAACAAGGAGGTTCACAGGGGGCAAATCTTAGGCACCCCACAACAATAGACTAGGTTTCAATTTTGAGAGCAAAGTCTCATAAAAATAGTCATCAATATCAAGGGCCCATCAGTGGATCATCCTCCATTGCTAGTCATTGCCCTGTACTTGGGGGACTGTGGCTGCTCCATTCGAGAATGTGGCAGAGCTCTCCAGGATGGGAATTCAATATTCTGTTGGTTATTATGTGAGTCTCTACCCACTGTGACAATGCCCCATGGAACATTTGAACAAATTTATATACCTTATATGAATGCTCAGATGAACATCCTCCCATGTATCTTCCACCACTAATACCCCACACTAATGATCCTCACCTGCCCCAGTTGTAACCCTTCTGTGATCTAAAGCTTCTTCAAAAATGAAGCCAATAAAATAACCAAATACAATTAATAAGAAAATGAAATTACAATAAGTTTAAATATAAGAAATAAAATACATAATTTTTTAAAAGAAATAAAAATTAAATTAAATTAAAAATTGGGATATTGAAAGTAAGGAAAAATATTTTTAAAAAATTTTGAACCTTTTGCCTTTCATCACTGTACTATTGGTGTCCTGTCTGTACAGTGGCATTTTCTACCATTTATTCCCCAGTGTCTTAATATTTTTCAATTTGTTTTCAAACAACTTTTAGGTCACTGTAGCATCACATATAGAATATAGGGGACTCTCATATACCCAGCATTCTCCCCTTTTCCTCATTCCCATATTAATGCCTTTTTATATGAGGATGGTACCTTTGTTATAACATATACAAATAGTGAAACATAGCTACTAAGCATGGTCAATGCTTTATATTATGGTTTACATTTTAGACCATGCACTTTTATAAATTTTGATGATATTTAACATGGCCTGTGTGCATCATTGTAAGACCATGTAGAACAGTTCCATTGTCCAGTAAATATGCCTGGTTTTATCTATTATATTACTCTCTCACCTTCCCCTAAGGGTCCATGGCGACACCCTGGCTTCACTCGTGGATGACAAGATTCATAGTTACATGCAACAACACTGATGTCTTGACACACTGGTTTCTTCTCCCCTATTAGGAACTCCCCATGCTCTCAGGAGACTCCTGCTTCTCTAATTGTGAACAAATCGGTCATCTAGCGGATGGGAGTCCAACTCTTTCCTGCTCATTTTGTGGGTCTCTGCCCACTGAAAAAACACATGATGACAAAATGATCACTCACACTCCCTAAAACCTGATCCAGGTGCACCCTTTCCCATATGTGCCCCCCATCCTACACCCTAAACCAGTAATTCTTCCTGCTCATATTGCAATAAGAGCATTACCAACTTTGTACTTTCAACCTCATACCTCCCAATCCCGAGCATTTACATGGTCCCTCTACCAACCCTCTCCCCAGTTCCCCGGATCTTCCAATCCACCCTCCACAATCTACCCACTTGCCAAACCTGCACCACCCAAGCCAATACTATCACTACCCGTCTGTCATATCCATGCAATTCACAACTATACACTTTCACCTTACCATAGATTACGTCTGTATGGGTGTTGGCTCACAACCTTCTTCTCCCTTTCAATTTCCTGTAAACCAATCTTCCTGACAATAGCTCTCTGAGTCTACTCAATTTGCTTAATTAATATCAGTGAGGTCATGTACTGTTCATCCTTCAATGCCTGGCTTGCATCACTCAACATAAGGGCCTCAAGATTCATCCATGTCACCACAAGTGTTAGCACTGTATTCCTTCTTACAGCCAAGTAATATTCCATTGTAT
>JAQZBX010103353.1:0-10000 GCA_029593785.1 Cabassous unicinctus | reverse complement strand
TTTGCAGTTATTTAATAATTTTATTTCATAGACAGCTGTTGACTGTCTATAGGTTTCTTAAAAGTAGTGATAGGTAGATAGGTAACCAATGTGTAGAGCTTGTTTGGTTAATCCTCATCTTCATTACATTTTCTGGAAACCATACATGGATACAGTATAAGATGTTCCTTATTCCTTTGGCCCAAACAGCTTTGTGGAGCCTGGTTTCCATGTGTACATCGGTGTTTTCATCTCCTTCATGGCAACTTTCTAGATCTTTTTGAGTGCCCAAGGGGCACATTTTTTGAAGCCCACTGCATGTACTCCCTGTTCATCATATCATTGATGGAAGAATGGACCTTTTTCTTACCACTTTCTTGCCATTATCAGATTGGAAGGGAAGAGTGTAATGATGGTCTTCCTTCTTGGTTTTTAATTGAGCATGTTATATGATTCCATTTAATCTCTCTTAGAAAATTAAATATACTTCTTTTTAAAAAATTATTGGTTGCCCTAGAATGCAATATACATTTACAATGTGTATAAGTTCACTTTCTAATAGCACTATACCACCTCAGAGATAGTGCAGGTTCCTTATAAATATTCCTAATTCCTCTTTCCCATTCCTTATAATACCACTGTCATTCATTTCACTTATCCATATGCTATAATCATCCAATTCAGAGTTTCTATTATTACTTTGAACAGTTTTCTGTTAAATCACTTAAGAATAAGAAAAATGAAAAAGTTATTTTACCTTCATTTATTCTTTCTCCAATCCTCTTCCTTTCTTTATGTAGATAAGTGTTGCTCATTTTTCTTCACCCTGAGAATTTCCTTAATATTTCTTGCAGAACAGTTCTGTTGGCAATGAATTGTCTCAGTTCATGTTTGTCTGAGAAAGCCTTTATTTCTCCTTCCCTTTTGAAGAATAATTTCACTTACTTTATTTTCTGTTTGCATTTTAGTTTGATAAATTTTATTGGCATATCTTCAACCTCACTGATTCTTTCTTCAGCCCTGTCCAGTCTTTTGATGAGTCCTTCAAAAGAATTCTTCATTTCTGTTACAATGTTTTTTATTTCTAGCATTTCCTTTTTATTATTTCTTAGAATTTCCTCTCCTTGTATTTCCCATCTCTTCTTGCATGTTTTCCACTTAGTCTAGTAATGCCTTTAGCACATAATTTATGTTTCCTTTACATTCTCTGTCTTATAATTCCAAAATTTATGCCATATCTGAATCTGGTTCTAATGCTTGCTCGCTCTCTTCAGATTGGGGTTTTTTTGTTTTGTTGTGTTGTGTTTTCCCTTTTAGCATGTCATAATTTTTTGTTGTTGTTGAGAGCTGTACATACTATATCAGGAAAAAGGAACTGAAACAAAGAATTTTTCAGTATGAAGTTTTATGTTTATGTGACTAGGAGTTTTGCTGAGTTTAATGTTTGCTATAGTCATAGATGCCAATGTCTTCAGTTTCCTCTAGTGTCTCTGTTTTTGTCTTCTGTGTTTCTTTAATTTTCTCTAGAAACTCTTTCTTAAATAGATTGTGTCTTATAGCTCTTTCACAAGTGTTTGTTAGGTGAAAAAGGAAGGGTAAAGGTGGTTGGTCTTATGTAAATGCACTGCCCTAAGTGGCTCTGGTAATGTATCTCCCCTTGTAGAGAAGCTCTTTGTTATGGAAAACACTATGGCCATAATTAAAATTGCTGCTTTCCTCTCCACCTGCCAGCGACATGAGGGGTTTTTCTTGGCTCCTTACAAAACATGATGGAGTTCCTGAATGTAAATCTCATGAAAGTTTGGGGTCCCACCTATGACTACAGGCTCCAGGAGTTTCTCAGTCCCACACTCAGCCTACAACTTTTCATCAAATTACCATTTAAGTGTTTCTACCAGTTTATGGCTCCAGTGGCTTCTGCTCCTGGTAAGTTGACCTCAATTGTGGTTCTCTGTATTCACCTGTCCTTCCAGAATTTTCTAACACTGAATTTTGCAAATGTGAAGCATATGCTCTTTTTAGAAAAATGAAGCTCAGGCCATCCTTAGAGTAGAAAGCAACATGACCCCACAGGCCTGTGAGGACTCTTGCTCAGAAGCAGTTTATAGAAGGAATTTGATACTTTTATGGGCATGAGCAACTGAATAGAAGTGTCCCAATTTTGAAAAGACTTCAGAAATGAGAAGCAGGGAATATGAAAATAACATTATAACTCTTTTTCATTTTAACCCTATATCTGCAATGACTACTATATTTTCTGAATAAAGAATTAGAACATGCAGTGAATAAATCAAGTAGCAGTATATTGGCAAGCATTCAAAGCTTTATATGCATATGAGTATATGTCAAGCTGGCTACATCAGTGTGTAACTCCCTCTGGTTTAACAAGATGTAAAGAATGGGTGGTTGAACTAATAAGTAAGCAAGACATGTTAAGCCAGTTAAAATAAACATCAGGCCAAAGAAAATTTTTCACTGGGGTCTAGGCAGGATAATGACCACTAGTTTTTCATTTGTTATGTATGTGGACAATCATTGATTGGGTTCCTACTATGTGCAAGATCAATAAAATGCAATATTTCAGGTGGGAAAATAGGAATGACAAAAGGATTACAATGAAAATCAGGAAAGGAGCTAAATTTTTCTCTCAAACTGCATGTACAGTATTTTGCAATTGAGCCGAATTTCTTGCAAATTTGGGCAAGAAGGTTAAACAGAAGGTTATCCTAAAGTATCTCCTTGGAGTTCTGAGCAACTTTGATAGCCATTGTTAGCTAATTGTCACATTCTTCAAAATCTCCTAGAGGCAGCTTAATGCAGTTGCCAGGACAAGAATGTAATTCTAGAAAACAATTGGGCAATAGAATAGTGAGAATTAAAATATTCATTGTGTTTGACCTGGTAATTCAACGTCTACATTCATCCTTAGGAGCTAATATAAAATTCAACCAAGTTGTTTTTTTTTTAATGAAAAAATATTCTTTTTTCTGTAAAACAAACAAAAGATATACACAAACAGAAACAATTTTACTTAGCTAGATTAATATTAAAATGATTACAAATAATTTGATGACATTAAACTGTGTGCAAAGAAACAATTACAGAGGAAAATACATAAGAATGAAATGTATTTGTGACAATCTAATATAGTATGTATTACAATAAAAATCAATAGTGATGTTTAAAGGCAATTATTTCTGGGTTCAGTGGCAACTTTTATTCTCTTGTCTGTATTTTCCACTATGAACACACAGTATTTCTATGCTTAGAAAAACGTTTGTCTTAAATACCAATTCTGGCCTAGTTCCTCAAGAGAGTACATAACCCCCAGATATTTCCTATAACTTTTTAAAGTATGCAAGAATAACCAAATTACATAATGAAATAATTAAAATTTCATTTCATTAAAAGGAAAAAAAAATAATTATTTAAATGGCTGTCATCCAGAGGAAAAGCCAATCAAAATCAATTTGGAGAAATATGGCTGGCACAGTTGCAGCACTCCTCAACAGCAGCCAGCAGGGTCAGCTCATAAAACAATGGATACCAAGCTGGGTATGGCTCATGATAGCTCTTTAAAGACCACCAGGAAGCTCAAGGTGTGGGCTCTGTCCCCAGATGTGTTCTCTTGGGGAGAATGCTGCTCTATGTGCACCATGGCCCTGTCTCCATTGGCCAGGGAGCAGTTTAATGACTTTGCTGACAAGGAGAGACACTAAGAGAACAGAGAAGCAGACCTGGATGTGAGAAGTCACAATTTCATACCTCAGCAAAAATGCAACTAACCCAGGGAAGAACCCAATCCTACACATTCTCCAGGGGAGATGACCCAGTGGGTGTCAAGGGTGAAATCAAAAGAAGCTTTGAACCTCTCTAGTTTCTTCACCAGGGAAGAAGAAAAGATTGGGGGGCAGGCATCCCAATAATTTTTCCTCATGAGGGAATTGTGCTGTCCCTGATTGTGTTCCTCAGATGCCTTAAATCCCCACTATTTTAAAAACCTTCCAGAAAATTCACCCTTCTAATTTCCAGGAAGTTGCAGACAACATGAACAGACTTCCCAGTCAAATTCCACTTTCTGTTTCAGGATGCTTTTTATATTTTCCACATAACCATATATGTCATAATGATAATTTTAATACTGCATAACATTCCATCAGATTGATTCAGCATAATTTGTATATCATTATCCTGTTGTTGGGCATTTATGTTGTTTTTCAATATGCCATCTTTAGAAATAGGCCCTGCACTGAACAACATCATCACATTGTTCTATTTATTGTGGAAAAGTTTCCATTTAATAAGCTCCTAGGAGTGGAAATGCAGGGATTTCTCTTGATTTGGATTTGCAAATTACTTTGCAAAATACTTCTAATAATCCATAAAGATATCAGCACAATAAGGGTGTTCAAATTTTGTCTTAACCATACCCACTTCAGGCATTGAATTCTTTAAAAAATAATTTTACATGTGTAAAATGATACCTTGATGTTGTTCTAATTTGCATTTATTTGATTGCTTATATTATTGAGCCCTTTTCCATATGTTTGTTTCAGCTGTCAGTTTATATCCTTTCTACTTTTAACTACCTGGAGCTCAATTTCTTTTCTATATATTTGAATGAACTCTTTATATTTTATATTTATGAACTCTTTATCTTTTAAATTTGGTCCAAGTTTTCCCTTAAAGCCTTGGTTTTCTTTTTATTTATTTTTGTTACTCTTTCTGTTATTTCAGTTCATATTAGAGATACTTTTGTTTCATCATTGAATTTCTGCACAAACTTTGAGACTTAAGGTTAATTTTAAGTCATTCCATTTTATTTATGGATTCTCTCTCTCCATGGGCACCTTGTGAAGCCCTTACCTTCATACTTTCTCACCATCTTCCTCTACGTAAATGTGCGTTTATACCTCTGTTTATAATTATATGACAAATATTTACTGAGATTTTGTTATGAACCAGGAACATTTATAAGCATTGGGAATCCCTGCCCTAATGAAGCTTATATTGCCACGTGGTAGAATGATATAAAAAATAAGAAAGCTAGCAATTATTTTAATACCAGATAGTAGTAAGTGTTATTAAAAGAAATTAAAGGAAATGTACTAAATAAGATGTGGTAGTTTGAGGCTTTTATGGACCCCAGAAAACCTTGTCCTTACAGCTAATTTATTCCTGTGGGTGCCAGAGGAACTAAGCCAAAGCAAGCCAGAGACTGAAAGCAGCAAAACCCGAAAGAGAAGAGAGAGACCAGCAGACGCCACCATGTGCCTTGCCACGAGTCAGAATAGTTCAGGATCACCAGCAGCTTGTCTTCAGGAAGAGAGCATTGCCTGATGGTGTCTTGATTTGGACATTTTCACAGCCTCAGAGCTGTAAGCTTATAAAGTAATAGATCCCTGTTGTAAAAGCCAACACATTTCTAGATAATGTATTTTGACAGCCTAACTGACTAAAACAGAAAGTTTTAAGTCCTCAATTTAAAAAGCTTGAAACAGAGTTTAGAGAATGGAGACATAAGCTCCTAGAAATGTCATATTAAGGTGCCTTTTTTTTTTTTAAAGATACTTAGATTACACAAATGTTACACAAAAAATATCGGGATTCCCATATGTCCCGCTCCCCATACCTTCCACATTCTCCCACATAAACAACACCTTTCATTAGTGTGGCACATTCATTGCAATTGATAAATGCATCCTGGAGCATTGTCACTGAGCCTGGACCAGACCATAGTTCACATTATAGTCTACACTCTCTCCCACACAATTCTGCAGGTTATGGGAAGGTACATAATGGCCTACATCTGTCATTGCAATGTCATTCAGGAAAATTCTCAAGTCCCGAAAAAGCCCCCGCATTATATCTGTTTTCCCCTCTCCCTGCCATTAAGGTGCTTTTTTAATAAGCATTTTTTAATTATATATGGTCACCAAAAATGTGTTGTAGCTGGGTGCAGGATACAAAATACAGTTGGAATAATCATCTGTTTTGCTGGCCATTTTAATAACATGCTTTTTTACCTTAACATGAAGCTAAAAATCCAAATTCTTTATCTTTTATCGTCCAGGTTTTCTTTTTTTGTCTTTGGTATACCTATGATCATCTGACATTTTTCTCCCTAAAAATAAACATTTTAAATTATTTCTATGGTAACCCAAGCATTTGCAATTTCAAAAGTCCTGCAATGTTCTGAGATTTCTAGGGTGCCTTCTACATAATGGAAATGTGTTTTCCCTTTTTAAGAAGTACAGAGAGAAGGAAGCATTGCATTAGGAGATGAGCAACTTACTTTCAAAGAACATCCAAATAGACCACAACTAAACACAAAAGACAGTGGAAGGAAAGGAAAATTAAAGTTACTGCATCACAACCTTTCTTAAGTCAGCACTGCCAAAGAATTTAAAATGTTTCCAAGCTTAAAAACCAAAGATAATCTAAATCATTTGCTTCCCTCTGCTTCTTAATTTTAACTCACAAAGAGTGCTTCATTCCATTGTATCTGGGCTAATTCTTGGGGTGAACAAAGGCAGGTCAGCCTAAGGCAGAGATTTCAATGGCATCTCTGCCAGTAAGTGAACTTGGACAAGAAATAGATATGGATATGGAAATGGATATGGATATGCATAGATACATAAGCAAGTCGGTCATTTTCTCACATGTAACTATTGTCTGAAACTCATTTTCATTTAACATGAGATAAGGCATTTTAGATCCTTAGGCCATCAAAGGTGAACTCCAGGTAAGAACACATACTTAGACTATGATGTGAATGGTGCCCTCTATAGATGTTCCATTTATAAGATGAAAGGTAAAAAGCACTAACTGTTGCTAATGTACAGGTGGTCTGTGGGCTGAGTCAATCCCCTGATTGTTGTTGACTGGTTATTACAGTGCTTATTGGTATTACTATTTTAATTTGTATGTCTTAATGTCAGGACTTGTCCTCTTCAGTTAACTGCAGATGCAGCCTGTCCACACACTTGCATCACATTTACTTTGCTTATCTTGTTTCTTAAAGCATTTGAATTTGAGAGTACTGAAGTAGATTCATTCTGAGACAATATTTTGCAATTGTCTAGCAAAGATACAAGCACTATATTTGGCAGCATGACATGTACGTAGAGAAACCAGATTCATCCCTGCCTTTAATGAGCTCAGATTTCTAGTAGTGTGTTTCAGAGGAGGAGGATGCTTCCTCACTCTTCAGTTTTCTTTGTATGTGAAAGGAGTTCATTTAAATTAACTGCAGTCCTCTCTCTATCCTTTTACATAGTCTACCCCAAGAACCTTAGAGTGACTTGCTATTTTCGAAATTTGAAACCCAGGGAGAGAAAGCTGGGTATACTTAACTCAGCTCTAACTTTCTTTCCTTTGAAGCAAGCTTCATTATTTTAAAACTACTTGACTTTCACACTGTTACTATCTCTAATAGTCTCTATTAACTAATAAAGGTGATATTCTGCGGCTTCATATTGACTTTGAGTCTTATTCTGAATCTCTGAAACATTGTATAAGTTTGGAATTCCCTTAAGAAACCACAATAGAGCATAAAAGACCATATATATATATATATATATATATATATATAATGATATTTTAATGCAAATCTGAGAAGTGCTGCATGAAAAAAAATAGATGCAGTTATTTTTGAGTTTGGAAGAGGTTGTCTATTTTTTGTGGGTGACATTAGAAAAGGTGGTTGTTAAGCTTGTATTTAATTATGTAGATTTTTGGCAAGTGGGAGAGGGTAAGGCCATCCAGGCAAGAACTATACTCAATCTCTGAGTCAGAAAATTCCAAATAGATGCAAACATAGAGACCAGAGATCAATTTGGATTGGCTGCAGCATAGGATAAGTCAAGGAGAACTGCTGGGAATTCAGATAATTGTCATGATGGAGAAGCTTAAATCTCAGGCTATGGACATCACCTGTATTCTGATGGAATTTGAGAGCTATTGAAGAAACACTCATCAAGTAGTTTTATCAAAATCTTATTCATAACACTTATGTTTCCATTCTTGCTGGCTTCTGTATCCTGAATCTTGATTTCACAGGCTTGTAAGGGACCAAAGGCCATACAATGATTCCTGTTAATTTGTGGTAACTTACTACTCAATCTTTCCTTTGTCTCCACAGTTCTTCAACCATGTGTGTTGTTTTGGTTCTGAATGCATCATTAGTGTGTAGCATATACAATTATCAATTTCCGTGAAACGGAGACGAATCATCAGCATACATGTTTCATCAATTTAGTAAAACTGAAGAGAGAACTCACTTCAGTAAATGCCTGGGGCATTCCACTGAATTGCCCACCTTACTCTTCCAGAATCTCCCCCCTTCCGTGTGCTCCAAGGGTAACTCTGCTTTTCTTTGCATTGTCTATCACAGAACAAATCTTTTCAGGTCCTGGAGTTTGAATTAGGCACTTCAAATAAAACTTTCAAATTTATAGAAAAGTTGAAGCCATAGTACAAGGAACACTATGTGCTCTTTTAAATATTATCTAACTATCTATCTATCTATCATCTATCATCTATTTATCTCTATCCTCTAGCTATCTATCAATCTATCTTTCATCTATCTATTTATCCTTCTTTCTCTCTGTATATATACACACACATATATGTTGCCAAATCATTTGAAAGTAAGTTGCTAATATCATGCTACTTTACCCCTAAATACTTTTTGACATATATATCCTAAAAATAAAACCAGTCTCTTATAAATAAAAAAATATTAATGTCTTAGTAAATCAACATTAGTTAAGAAATATTACATTGTCCATATTTACATTTTTAAATGTCTCAGACTGCCTTTCGGATTGTCTTTTTTTAACATTGATTTTTAGCAACTTGGTTATAATACAACTTTGTGTGGTATTCTTTGTGTTTATCCTGCTGAAGTTTCTTTGACTTTATTAGATCTGAGTATTTATATTTTTCATCAAATTGAGAACATTTCCAGCCACTATTTATTTAAATGTTTAATACTTCAGAAAGAAAGATGAAATTCACTTTTACATCTGTTGTTACATCTGTTATATTCCTTGATATTTTGTCACAGGTTACTTAGGGACACATTGAAAAAGTGCTAAAAAGAAAGAAAATAACTGTTGACTCGATAAAATTGAAAAAAAAAAAGAGTCCATGTTTAAGAGTGAATGATTCTTAAGCAAGGAAGAAAGTTTCTATCAGTCATTACCTAGCTCAGTACTTATACCAAATAGAAGAAATAGCCAAATGAAATGATTGACCATCCTTTAAATTTATAGTATAATACCAAGAAGCCTAAAAACAACTAAATTGGGGCAACGACTGTTACAGATCTCACTTTCTTCTAACTTCAGTTTTCTAACCTGGGTATCATTTATTATATCAAGTAAAGGCATAATAATATGGTAAACAACCTCAAAGAGAATAATCAATTAGAGACAAGCTTGGAAAAAGGACTAAGATATTACGTGTGTTCAAACACGAAAAAATGACAAAGAATATATGTGTTTTTATGCAAATTCCCAAGCCCTCTGGGGCTTAAAAAATCTATTACATAAAATAATTTAATTATTACACTTTTAAAAAGTATTGTATTATAATCTTAAAAATCTAATAATTGAGCTTCATATAAGTACAAACATACAGCATTTTACATAGAGTGGTTGCTTGAATAGGTAGATGTCCCTGCATTACCATGGTTTTCATGTGTATGCCAAAAAATACCCTGAAAATAATTGATATTTACAAGGAATTTATTTTAAAGTTAAGGGATGGTTTATGGAATGTGTGGAAAGCTGCAGACAATCTTTGCTTCCCACCAATACTCATATGGCATAGAATCCCTTAAATATAGGATAAAAAACAATGCCCCAGGATGTGTATATCCATTGCGGGTGTTGTACCACACGGATGAGGAAAGGTTGTGTGGGATGTTGTTGGAGGTGTGGGTGGTGGGGAACATGGGAATCCCTGTAATCTCTGAGTAATATTTAGGTAATCTAGGCACCTTTAAAAAAAAAAA
>JAQZBX010103352.1:0-11064 GCA_029593785.1 Cabassous unicinctus | reverse complement strand
GCTATTTCCCATGTCTTTGTTATAGATCTGGAAGCCCACCAAGCTCATGTCCACTGAATTGCATACAGAGCCGATTCACAGTTCAAGTTAATAAAAGCCAGGTGCTGAGTAAGCAGAGTCCCAGCACATGTGAACATGGATGACCGTCCTTAGCCAGCCAGGCCTGGGAATCCCTCCTATACCATACTGCAGCAGGCACACAGAGCCTCAGATAACAATTGATTTAGGTTTAAGATTTAATGGCTAAGAATTTTCTAAAATTGATGAAAGACAATAATCTACCAATCCAAGAATCTCCATACCTCAAGCAGGATAAATAAGAAGAAAACCATACTTAGACATACCAAGTAGCCAGCGTAGAGACAAAAGCATCATACAGGGAAACGACACTGTGAAAGGCTGTGACTCCTTCCCAGAAGCAATGGCGGCCAGGAGGTGATGGATCAGCATCTCTACTGCACTGAAATAAAAGAGTCATCTGAGAATTCTATAGCCATTGAAACATAGCACGCAAAAATGAAGGTAAAATAGTCACAGTCCAGCTAAGAGACAAACTAAACCAGTTATGTGAACAGGAATATTTTAATAAAGAACTGTTAACTAATAGAAGGTGGCTAACTAAATGGGTTTTTAAAAAATGACTCTAAGGGGTCCAGAAGTAGCAGATGCAAAACAGTAGCCATGCCTCTCGCTATAGGAGAGGCCCTCCTCCTCCAAAGCAAAGATTCAGACCTTTGCAGAGAATCTTTACAGAGGATGTGGCTACCATAAGGGCGTGGGGCCTGCAGTGGCAAGAAGCCTCCCAGCGGGCTAGCAGGAGGTGGTCTGGCAGGGTGGCAAGACAGCTGCTTGTGGAAGGGGCGTGAGGAAGTGCACTGGCTGAGCCCTGGGATGCCAAGCAGACAAGACAATTTACATGATATTTATATGCTACTTTAGTTTTTAAGGTCAAAAAGACAGAAAAAAAAATAGTTTGGGGAAAACCCAAGATATTTGGATACGAAGTGTTAGATAACATTAAGGAATTATTAATTTTCCAAGTGCAATATGGTATTGTGGTTATGTAAGAAAATATCCTTATTTTTAAAGTTTAACATTCAAGAGTTTAGGAATGAAATGTCTCAATATCTGAGACTTGCTTTAAAATTCTTTCAGGTAACAAATAATAGATGAAAAATGTTAACTGATCAATATAGGCAGTGAGTACAGGGGTTCAGTATACCTTTGTGTGTTTAAAAATGTTTATAATAAATTGGTGTTTCTGCAGGTAAAGCATCCTCAAAAAAAAAAAATGTTGATTTAGGTCATTGTATAAGACCTCCACTTACTCACCAAGTTCTGTCCCTACTTGACTCACTGGTTCCCTGTCTTTCCTGATCCTTTCCCTGGCCTCCCACATCCTCTTCTCACCCTGAGTTTGGGGCATCTATTCTGATTCTTCTTTCTGTATTACTAGAAAATAATCCATGGGTTTCTTCCACCCCAACTCTGAGCTTGGTCCACTCTGCTGATTTTAGAATACCTCATAGCTCAGAGCAGAGCACCCTCCATCAGTTCAGTCTTATGGGATCCTGCTGACTCTGATCTACTTGGGCCCAAAAGGTGGTGGAGGAGTTTAGACTTAAACTGAACAGCTAGGAAGCAGAGAATTCAGAGAAGTCTGAATTCACACAAGGGGTCAATCTTGCAAGAACAAACTTAGGATTGGAATATTTTTGAGGAAAGCAAACTCACTGCTTTGTTCATACATTCAATAAACATTTATTGAGTTTTCATTGTGTGCCAAACATTGTGTTGGATTTTAAGATGTTACTAGGCCACCATGTCTGTGCTACCGAAGAGGATGTGGTTAGCACTTATCCCATATAAACAGATTTGGAATATAATCACTCTGTAGTGTTACAGTTTATTTGGTCAACCAACAATCGAAATGCCTGATTGTTGCCATGACCCAAATGTCAACATATTGTTCAAAAGATCACAGTGGCTGACTACAGAAAATCTTATGTCTAAACCTAGGTCGGAATGTATGGTTTCAGACAATGCCCAACTCCATTATCTCTCCCTTGTGGTTACTTCTAATGACTATTCTGGGATCTGCCAGCTTCATGAGACATCTCTATATGAGCCCAACAGGGTTGCCTCATCCCTCCATCGTCCTTCAGGTGTGGATTGTACTATTCATCATGCACTTGACAAGATTACCTGCTTCTTGCCTGGAAACTTAGTCAAGAGGAAATCCAAGATCACAAGATGATGGAGGTCATTTAAATCTCTTAATACACAAATGGCTGGCTTTTTTCCCCTTTGTTTTACAGAAAATAAAATCAAGGCACAATTATGGTAGTATAGTCTAGAAGAATACCCACCTATTTGAGCTCTCTGCACAGAGTATTGCTAAGAAAAAACAGAAGCATCACAGTAAGGAATAAAAATCTATGACAAGAGGAGAGTAATAGAGTGTACTCACATAAAAATAAGTTTTGAGTATCTCTTTGGTAGCTTGAGAAGGTGTCAAATAGTGTATGGTTTGGAAATAAATAGGACTCTAATGGTTTCACTGTGGATATACTACAATGGTTTATTTTCAATGGCAGTGCAGATAGAGATCAACTTAATGGCACTTATTCATAAAGGCAATGCAAATTGCACAGTTTGGGAACTGAAGAGAGAAATCCTTTAGATAAAAAATCTTATAGGGTTTTCATGGGTAGTTTCATTCGATCAGCCATTATTCCCTCAGAAATCTTTAATAACTGTGTGGTTCCTTTAATGAAAAGCTTTCCTCAACAAAGGTATAGTTACTTTTAAAAGACAACTTTTTAATACTGGCTTGAAAGATAAAAAGAAGCTATTGAAAATCAATTGAAGAACCATAGGCACATCACCTTCCTGTGATTGCTAGAGTTTTGGAAAAATGTCTGCCCAAATTGTGTTGGAATTATAATGACTTTCATAATACTGTTTGGATTTAGACCAGTTTTTGTTCAAGTGCACTGAAAGAGCATAATGAAAGTATGCAATAGAAGGACATTATTAGGACAGTAGTTTCATTTTTAACTTTGAGAGTAGAGTGGCTCCCCAGCGTCACTGACTACAGCTTTCCTCACATTTATCTCTAGGAAATATGCTGGATCTTTGGATGGTAAGCAGATGGCTGCCCAACTTCCAATGAAATGAGATGAGGGAAAACCACAGCAGCTCAGCAGTTTTCTATCAATACTCCATACTATCAATCCAGAAAGACTAACTGGAGCAGGAGTTTGTATTGTGGGCCATGTTCCATCATTTGACTAATAGAAACCTGTTCAGAATTGAGTCCACAAGAATAGGGAACCCACCTGTTGCCCTGCAGAACTTCTAAAGTTGACTTGCCTGAGGAACTTGAAACACTCTAATACTAAATCTTTATAAGACAACACTAAAACAGAGGTTGGAAGTTCAGTTCTTCTCACAGCAAAATCAGAATACATTTAACATAATAATTAAGAGTACAAGCTCGTACCACACTGCTTAGGTTCAACCCTGGTTCTACCTCTTACTAGATATTTACTAATAATAAACTAAAATTTATTAAACCAATAGAAGCCTAAGTATCCTCATCTGTAAAAGAAGGTTATAATTGTACCTACTTCATAGGTTGTGTGGTAGATTGAATTATGTATCCCAAAGAAAGACGTTCTTAATCTTAATCCACATTCCTGTTCACCTGAAACCATTGTAAATAGGACCTTTGGGAGATATTATTTTTAGGTAAGGTGTGGCCCAGCTGAGTCAAGATGGCCCTTAATCTGTGTTACTGCAGTCCTTTGTAAGCAGAATAAATTTGGATGAAGTAGGTCAGAGAAAGCCATGGACAGCAGCCAGAGCTGGATGTCCCCAAAGATTGGAAGATTAGACACAGGAAAGGAGAGAGAGAGAGAGAGAGAGAGAGATTGTCATGTAGTTGGGGATGGTGGTGGAGGGGCAGGGACACATGACAAGGAATGTGAAGGATTGAGGTAAGCCAGCACTAGAATGCTACAGACTTTGGGGAGAAAGCATTTCCTTGCTGATGCCTTGATTTTGGACTTCTAGTCTCCAAAACTGTGAGCCAATAAAAGCTTTTTATTTAAGCCAATCCATTGCATGGTATTTGTCATAGCAGCTTGGAAAACTAAGACAGATTGTCATAAGGATTGAATTCAATAACATTTGTGAAGTGCCTAGCAAAGTACTGGCCTATTAGAACTTAATATTAGCTATAACTGTTATTATTACTGTTTGTATTGAATAATATTTTAAAAAATAAGTACTACTCAAGTAGGCTGTATAATTGCAGAAAGAGGAGATAAAGCACAAGTTGGCTAGATTTTCTATACCTCCACCTCCCTACCACCTTAGACCAACAAAGGAAAGCTCTTGGTTTTTGCACTTAAAAAATAGATACGTAGGAGTGGATGTGGCTTAAGCAGTTGAGCGCCTGCCTCCCACATAGGAGGTCCTGGATTCGGTTTCCGGTGCCTCCTGAAGAAAACAAGCAAACAATGAACAAAACAACAAGCAACCACGAGCAAAACAATGAGCAAACAGATGAGGGAGCCAACACAGGGGAGCCGATGTGGCTCAGTGGTTGGGCACTGGCCTCCTGCATACAAGGTCCCAGGTTCAATCCCCAGTCCTGATACCCAAAAAAAAAAAAAAAAAAAAAAATGGATATGCAATATTTCTCTTCTAATAATTGAAAAAATATTTCAATGAGTTAAGAATGTAACTGGAAAAAGACCTCGACCAAAAGGGGGAAAAGTTAAAGACAAATGAGTTTAAATGGCTAAAAGACTTCAAAGTGAGTCAGGAGGTCATTCCAGAAGTTACACTTATACACATTTCAGCAGGATTTCATTAACTTCCAAAGTAAATATTGCCTCAAATAGCGGGGTTCCTGAGGACTCTGGAGACATCCAGACACTATAGGCAGGGCAGACAGCTCAGAATTTTGGCACCCTGCCAGTGGGCATTACTTGGAAATTTATGCTCCTCAGTGTGACAGCATTGGACTCAATTGTGGTTTCCCTACACATGGCTCTTCTGCCCCTTCTATTTGAACCTATAGAGTCGATAGGCATATGTCCAAGAGACTTAAATTTTTGGGCTGTCCATGTGCCAGCTGGGCCCTGAATCTCAACAGAGTTGAAACACCTACTCTCCAGTTCATCAGACTCACCCAGGACAACTAACAAGGAGATGATGATGGACGACGACCATCTCAAGGAACAGAGAGAGTCTGCAACTGCAAGCAAGAGAGTCCCATCCATCTGCCCCATGGGATCTAAGCCCCCTCTCAATTAGAGGTGGAGTGGGCATCACCATCTCAGAATCCTCAGGATTGGGGAATGAATGATGGAGTAGAGTAGACTTGCTGTTATTCTACTATAGGCTTACTGTGATTCTAGCAAAGGAAGAACTGTTATCATTGAAGTGGAGGTAGTGGCCACTGGAGGTTCTGAGGGGAGGGAGAGGGAAAAATAGGTGTAATATGGGGGCATTTTCAGGACTTGGGTATTGTCTTGAATGACATTGCAATGACAGATACAGGCCATTATATATCTTGTCATAACTTACAAAATTGTGCGGGAGAGAGTGTAAACTACAGTGTAAACTGTAATCCATGCTTAGTGGGAATGCTCCAAAATGTGTTTGTCAATTGTAACAAATGTACCACACTAATGAAGGATGTTGTTCACATGGGAAAATGTGTGTGTGTCGGGGGGAGGGAGTGGGGCATATGGGAATCCCCTATATTTTTTATGTAACCTTTATGTAATCTAAGTATCTTTTTTTAAAAAGCGTATTTAAAAAAGATACTTTTAAAAAAATCAAAATAAACACAAAGAAAGTGAAAGGAATGAAAGCCAATAGCAAATCATTATAATTACCAGTGAAACATTGAAAACTTTCCCTTTACAATTAGAAACAAGACAAATGTGCCCTTCAATTATTTCTGTTTAGCATAGTGCTGGCGATCCTAGCCTAGGTAGTAAAGAATGAAAAAGAAATACAAAGTACAAAGATTAGAAAGGAAGAAATAAAACTATCATTATTTGAATACAATGATCCTGTACATAAAAAAGCCAAAAGAATATGCACATAATTTTTTAGAATTACTGAGTTTAGCAAGGTTACTGGATATTTCATCATCCAAAAATCTGACATATAAACACACACACAAACATACACACACCAGTCACACATTTGAAAATGAAAAATGTTAAAAAGATACAATTTAAAATACCATTAAAAATGTCTAGCACCTGGAGTAAATTTAACAAAAGATAGGCCTAATGGGAAAAATTATAAAATTTTACTGAAAGACATTAAAGAAGACCTAGTTATAACCCATTAATGGATTAGAAGGTTTGATATTGTAAAGAGTCAATTTCCCCAAAATTAGTGTATGTATTAAATGCCATCCCAATAAAAATCTCACTTGATATTTTTGGGGAACCAGACAAGTTGATTCCATGGAAATTTCTTGGGCCAAGAGAAGCCTCTTGAAGAAGAACAAAGTGTGAGTCATATTTAACAGATATCAAGACATTATTATAAAGATATAGAATTAAGATGCTGTGATATTTATAGGAATCGATGAATAAGCCAATTAAAAAAACTAGACAACCTAGAGACTGAGCCATGAATAACCCAACATTTGATTTATCAGAAGGGTGGTATGCAAAACAGTGAAGAAATATAATATATTTAACAAATTATGATGGTCAATTGGGTATCCACAAGGAAAGAGATGAGATTGGACTCCTATCCCACATCAAACAAAGAAATCAATTTCAGGTAGATTATAGATCTAAATGTGAAAGGCAAAGCAACAAATATTTTAGAAAATACCCTGAGTGAATGTCTTCACCATTTTGAAGAAAAGAAAATTTAAGAAAAAAGTAGTCAAGAGCATTGAACTAAAGTGCAAAGCACCAAGGAACTCACCTATAAAAAAAATCTTCAGGATATCTCTAGAAAAAAGAAGTTTTGAGTAAATGAAGATATACACCATGTTCATGGATGAGAAAACTCCTTGTGGTTCAATAACCAAATCATGTCTGCAGGAACTTGGCCACAACTGTGAAAAAGCCTTCTGTTGTCCACCCTGTCATGAGAGAGCAATGCCTGCTCTGGAGTTCAGAACAGATCAGACTGTTGAAGAATCTCACATTCAGCAGAGGGTTGGAGGTAGTGCTTGTGAAATATGTGTTTTACCTAACATTCTACTTGACAATTATAAAGGTAAAATGAAATTCTCTGACCAGTGCCTGTGTCTTATTGCTGTTCAATTTCAATTTTACTATGTTTAAAAAAAGAATTAAGGTACAGTATTGTCCAGAAAGAGGAAACAGCTCTGATTTTGGCAGATACTAAGACAAGTATCATTCCCAACAAGATAACAAGACAATTACAAAACGCTAGTGATTAAAACAGTGCCTAATTATCTACAGCAATAGATCAGTGGAAAAGAATATAGTTAAGAAAGAGATCCATGTAAATGAGGAGTTAGCATCTAACACTTCTCTTGGCAATTCATTCATTCATTTATTTAATCATCAATTTATTATATTTACTAATATAGGCACAAATTATATGGTGACAGACATGCTGTTTCAATTCTTGCTTTATCCCCAAATTATAGGGTTGGTATAATGGATTCAGTAGAAAAAGAAATACAGTGATTGCCACACTGCCCTATTTAATCTGATGTTTACTCTGATGTTAATATCTAATTTATCTTTTCTCTGTATTCTCATATTTCCTATCGGTTTGTTTTATTCCATAAAAAAAAATACATTTCACTAATCTTGCATATGTTTCCTAAGAAAGGTAACAAAAATTAATCTTGTAGCATTACACTCCTACCAAATTGGCAAAATTAAAAGTCTGACAATAGCAAATGTAAGTGACAATGTGAAACCATAGGAACTCTTATAGACTGCTTGTGGGAGTGCAAATTGATGCAATTACTTTGACATGATCTAGTTAAATTAATAATATGCATAACCCACGATCCAGCAATTCCACTCCTAAATATCTACACTTGGCCAGGTGCACCAGGAGACATGTGTAAGAATGTCCATAGCAATTTCATTTCCAATATACAAACTAGCCACATATAATGGAATATCATACAGAATGAAAATAAAGGAAACTCAGATTCAGACAACTACTCGATGTTGAGTTAAAAAAGCCAGACACAAAAGAATTGGGTGGAGGTTAGTTGATTTCCCACGGGAGCTGAGGATTGATTAGTTTAAAGCAAATGTGTGCGGAAAGAGGAAGGGACTGGGGGTCCAAGGGCAATGGGGATGATGAGCTTATCATTTGGGGCCAGCTGTGGTTCTGGGTGAGGGGTGTGGGTGGTGTGGGTGTGGCTGCAGCTGTGAGTTTGGGCTCTGGGACTGGGAAGCTGCTTATTAATTAGGCCAAAGGTCAGCCCTAAGGCAAGGGGCTTTAGCCATAGTAAGATGGATGCCGAGGCAGCACACAAAAATGTTTGATAGCTCTAACAATCCATCTTCTGATGCCTAGACATCATATATTTTGAGGATTGTGGCAGTGTGGGTGACTGACATATTTATTATCAGGGGCGTAGCATTATGGAGCCAGCACATAAGGCACTTTGGGTTATTGCTTATAAAAAATACCAATAAATCATAAAACCAATTGCCGGAAGCCCTTGCATAGCCATTTCCCCTGCCCTTCAGGGGATAGCTAGGAGGAAATGTCATAGAGTTTTTAGGGTCTGAGGTATTTGTGGAAAAAGAATTTTAGGTAGTTTATCAGTAGAGTCGTTGAACAGTGACTCTGGTGTGGTGAGTGGAGCAGGTGTGGAAATAGTTGAGGCTGCAAGCTGTTTTCAAATGTGGGGCCCCCCACAAGAGCATTTTTTAAACGAGAAAACTATTTTGTTTCCATTGGCCTGACTTCCCCCCACCCACACACACACCAGCATTTTGGCCACCACACAAGAATTAGTGAAGATGAGGAGATTGGGCAACTGGCAGCTCAGAGCCTCCCAAAGGGCTAACTGGGCCACTTCCAGCTCTGCCAAATGTGCAGTCCCCAAAAAGCCATCCCAGGTAAGTGTGGTGTTTGAGGCCAGCTGATATGCCAATGAGCTTGCCTTGCATGCAACGATAGCGTTACCGTTGGTGAGATAACCGACTCCCTTTCCATGTTAGACAGTGGGCCCTAAGGGACTTCCCCCTTGGCTGGAGGAGGGGGCAATAGGGGCACCATCACCAGCGTCTCAAAATCTGTGGGCACGGGGCTGAGTGAGAGGAAAGCCCCCCCCTCCTGTAATTTAGAGAGGCCTTGTCAGGGTTAGCCCTCTCCTGTAGATACCATTTCCATTTTAACAGGAAGGCCTCAGTGACTGTTCTAAGCTGCTGCTGGAACCATCAGCATGGCATTATGGGGATCTCCGAATATAGGCTGACATGGTCGTGGCCTTGTAAGCACCTCCATTTTGAAAGAGCCCAAATAAGCAGCCAGGATTTGCCATTTTAATGGGGTATATTGGGTGGCAGACAAGGAGATGTTCTTAGCCCAAAAACCCCATAAAGAGCCATCATTTGTCATGCTTAGTTCAAGGACTCCAAGAGGCTTATTCAGAAATAGCTGAAGTCTTTAATATAAAATGTTCCCAGTGGGATAAGGGCATAGCTTGGGAAATGGCCTTTTGAGCTAATTCTAAAGTATATTGTTGGGATTCTCCCTGTTGGAAAGCAGCAGATGTACATGCGATTGTGTATATGGGCTGTAATGAGAGTGGGATATGTTACATTACCTCCAGAACATGAATTGAGCATCTTAGTGTCTGACGTAGGCCTGAGTTTGACAATGGTGAGGATCTCTTTGCTCTTAGAGGACCAGATGATGCCCAGGAATTTGACAGAGTTTGATGACCTTGTATTTAATGGGGTGCTATTGCCCAGCCTCAATTTTGTAAATGTGTGAATATGGCTAGGTCCTGTCTGAGGCCCTTCTTTAGAGTAACCCTTTATCAGATGTCAGCTAAATAGTGTCAATATTAAGCTGCTTTTAGAAGATCATTTTTTGGGGAGTGGATGTAGCTCAAGTGGTTGAGAACCTGCTTCCCATGTACGAGGTCCTGGATTCAATCCCCCGCCCCAGTACCTCAAGAAAAACAAAAAAGACCATTTGTTAAAAGTCCTAGTGGAAATGGTTAGGAATTTTTTAAAGGTATTGGCACTGAGATAAACATGTTGACAAAGTTACAGCAAAGAAATTGCCTATGCTGCTGTATATATATTTTATTACATATTTTATTAAAATATATATGCTTTGATTGGCAGGACTTTACATTAAAGTTGGTATGATTGATGGTTAATCACCCTTCATAGGTGGAAACTTTAAGAACTGGCCAAACAGGGCTATTGCATAGGGAGGAGGTAGGTATATGAATGCCTCCCTCTTGGAGGAGGTTTTGGATTATAGGCCAGAGCCCTGCAATACCTTGTTTCAGGCGTTATTGCCTTGATTGGCAGGTTCCACGGGAATCCCATTTGCCATGGCCCATTGAGAGCCAACAATTTGATCTTACTCCAGGCAAAGGTTAGAGCATAAATACCTATAGTGGAGAAAGTCAGAACAGAAGTGCCACCACTCAGGGTAGCTGTTTAATAAGAATTGTTCCAATAGTCACACTCCCTTGAGGGCAGGCAGATTGGATCTCTGCTGTGTGGGAGGAGGAGGTGGTGGTCCCCTGTAGGGTGGCCACCCAGGCCTGATAAACCAGGATCTGTGACTCTGATGTGAGTCCCTGTCATGTCCTGCCAATAGAACCACCCCATCCACAGCCTCCAGATGGTATGAGCCCTGCTGATAAGGCTGAACAAAGCTGTCCTGTAATTTGGAGGAGGGGACTCCTGTAAGAAAACTTTCCTCTACTGTAAGAAAATTTTCCACTACTGGGTGTCAAAGGTTGTTAGTCCCAAGGCCAGAGACAAATCCTGGGTCTCTTTTGTCTGAATGCTCAAAGAAATGCTCTGCCCATTGAATCAT
>JAQZBX010103351.1:0-11075 GCA_029593785.1 Cabassous unicinctus | reverse complement strand
AAAAAAAAAAAAAAAAAAAAAGAGGCAAGGATCTGAGTGAGAGTGTTTTCAACACCTTAACAGAGTTTTGTGGAGTCAAAAGTTACAATGATGTTGGCTGGCTCTACCTAAATAGTCTGGATACAGTTACAAAAGAAAGGGATGAGCTAAAGGCTTCAAATTTGTAACTTAAATGCCACTGAATGATGTGAAAGTTTCTATGTGTGCTCTGAAAGAAAATCTTGTTTTGTGTAGCAACAAACTTGAGATCTCTGAAAACCAGACTCAAAGTCTCATTGTACAAGTAGTAGAGCTACAATGGATACTAAAACCTCAAACTTGCAGGGTGTCTGCTGTTAAAGTGAGGGCATTGATTAGAAAAAAGTGGAACGCTGAGGTTAAGGATGGAGACATATGGGTTGATGATGATATCAGTGGGCACTGTGAAACCCTAAATTCTGCTGAGACTTTGCCAGATAAGCCTATAATGCTCTGCCCTGTGGAGACCATACAATGTTAAACTTAAATCAGCCAGCCTCCAGCCTGCACCAGGGAGCCTGGACCTCCTCCCAGTCCTGAGGTAGGTACCAGTCAAACTCCAGCCTGCCCCCATGAACCTGCCATCAAACCCCTGTCTGAAGAGATTAATCCTGTCTCACTAGACAAAAATGCAAAGGAATGCCCTGAGGTCAATAAATTGCAAGACATTTCTAATCTTTCTTATCCCCCGCTACCACCCCTCTCCTCTTTGAGACCTATTACTAGACTAAAATCAAAACAAGCCCCTAAAGGGGAAGCACAAAGTGTGACCCATAAGGAAGTACACTATACTCCAAAAGAATTGCATTTTTCCAATTTATATAGGCAGAAATCAGGGGACTATGTGGGGGAATGGCTATTAAGGGTGTGGGATAATGGTGGAATAAATATAAATTTGGATCAGGCTGAATTTATTGATGTGAGCCCACTAAGCAGAAATTCTGGATTCAGTGCTATAGTGTGAGGGGTTAGAAAGGGTTCTAACAGTTTATTTGGCTGGCTGGTTGAAACATGGATCAAAAGATGGCCTAAAATGTCTGAGGGTTGAGATGCCCGATTTACCCTGGTAGAGATTGGAATATCAGAATGGATTTACCTTTTAATACCTGCCCATCTAACCTAGAAATGTCCAGAGGATGCACATTTCACCAGGACTGTGAGAAATAAATTTTTAAGACTAACTCTATCTTCCCTGAAGAGCTTGTTGTTGCTCTTCTCTGTAGTCCAGATATTACTGTGGGAATTGCTGTCATGGAACTAGAATCCTTAAACATTATGGGGATGATCAGATCTTGTTCTGGCATAAGCCAAATATCAACAGTAAATCATGAAAGACAAGGTGGGCATGGCTACCACAATGAAAGGTGGACTCAAAGCAGCAATCAAAAGAGTCTGATTCACATAGAGCTATGGCACTGGCTAATAGATCATGGGGCACATAGAAGTGAAATAGATGAGTAGTCTACTAATATCCTACTTGATGTGTATAAGCAGAAGAGTTCTAGGTCCAGTAAACAAACCTTAACTTGAATTACAGACACAGAGAATTGCAGCCTCTTAATAAATTCCCAGACTTGAGACAGTTTACAGATCCAGAGACCCTTGAATGCTGAGGAGGCCAGGTCCCTTGGGGAAGAATCCTGTTATGCTGCCAAAAAGGTATACTATTAATTTTCCTCCCAGATTTCCCCAAAGAAACCCATGACCTTTTACCCAAGTAACTGTCCATTGGTGAAAAGGAAATGAACAGACATTTTGGGGATTATTAGACAGTGACTCAGAAGTGACATTAATTCCAGGAACCTGAAGCGTCACTGTGGTCCACCAGTCAGAGTAGGGGCTTATGGAGGTCATGTGATTGATGGAGTTTTAGGTCATGCCCATCTCACAGTGGGTCCAGTGAGTCTCCAGATCCATTTTGTGGTTATTTCCCCAGTTCCAGAAGGCATAATTGGAATAGGCATACTCAGTAACTGGCAGAATCCCCACATCAGTTCTCTGACTTGTGGAGTAAGGTCTATTATGGTAGGAAAGGCCAAGTGGGAGCCACTAGAACTGCCTCTACCTAACGAAATAGTAAATCAAAAGCAATACCTCATTCCTGGAGGGATTGCAGAGATCAGTGCCACCATGAAGGACTTAAAGGAGACGGGGAAGTGATTCCCACACATCCACATTCAACTCTCCCATTTGCCTCTGCAAAAAACAGATGGATCTTGGAGGATGACAGTGGATTATTGTAAACTTAACCAATTACAGATGCTGTTCCAGATGTGGTATCATTGCTTGAGCAAATCAACACATACCCTAGTACTGGTATGCAGCTATTGATCTGGCAAATGCTTTTTTCTCATTGCTGTTAGTAAGGACCACAGGAAACAGTTTGCTTTCAGCTGGCAAGGCCAGCAATGTACCTTCACTGTCCTCTCTCAAGGGTATATCAACTCTCCAGCCCTATGTCATAATATTGTTTGCAGGGACCTTGATCATCTCTCCCTCCCACAAGACATTACACTGGTTCATTATATTGATGATATCATGCTGATTTTACCTAGTGAGCAAGAAGTAGCAATGACTCTGGACTTATTGGTAAGGCATTTGCGTGAGAGAGGATGGGAGAAAAATTCAACAAAAACACAGGGGCCTTCCACCTTGGTGAAATTTCTAGGTGTTGAGTGATGTGAGGCATCTCGAGATACTCCTTCTAAAGTAAAGGATAAGCTGTTGCATCTGGCCCCTCCAATGACCAAAAAAAAAGGCACAATGCTTAGTTGGTCTCTTCAGATTTTGGAGACAACGCATTCCTCCTTTGGGTTTGCTGTTCTGGCCTATTTACAAAGTGATCA
Source organism: Cabassous unicinctus (assembly GCA_029593785.1). NCBI lineage: Eukaryota > Metazoa > Chordata > Mammalia > Cingulata > Chlamyphoridae > Cabassous > Cabassous unicinctus. The sequence goes on along the minus strand of JAQZBX010103351.1, from coordinate 8,211 downwards.
GAAAAGCTGCTAGTTTTGAGTGAGGACCAGAACAAGAGGAGGCTCTGCAACAGATCCAAACTGCTGTGTAAACTGCACTACCATTTGGGCCATATGATCCAGCAGATCCAATGGTGCTGGACATGTCAGTGGTAGAGATGCCATCTGGAGCCTTTGACAGACCCCGATAGGAGAATCACAATGCAGACCCTTGGGAATTTGGAGCAAAGCCCTGCCATCCTCTGCAGATAACTACTCTTCTTTTGAGAAACAGCTTTTGGCCTGCTCCTAGGCATTAGTAGACTGAATGTTTAACCACGGGTGACCAAGTTACCATGAGACCTGAGTTGCATAGCATGAGCCGGGTATTGTCTGACCAACCAAACCATAAAGTTGGGTGTGCACAGCAGCACTCCATCTTAAAGTGGAAGTGGTATATATGAGATAGGGCTCGAGTGGGTTACAAGAGGAAGTGGCCCAAATGCCCATGGTCACCACTCCTGCCATGTTACTGTCTCTTTCTTAGCCGACAGCTATGGCATCTTGGGGAGTTCCTTACAATCAGCTGACTAAGGAAGAGAAAACTCAGGTCTGGTTTTCTGCATGATATGCAGGTACCACCCAAAAGTGGACAGTTGCAGCACTGCAGCCCCTTTCTGGGATGTTCCTGAAGAACACTGGTGAGGGCAAATCTTCCCAGTGGGCAGAACTTCGAGCAGGGCACCTGGTTGTTCATTTTTCTTGGAAGAAGAAATGGCCAGAGGAGAATTTGTACACTAATTCATGGGCTGATATTAATGGTTTGTCTGGATGGTCAGGCACTTGGAAGGAAGATGATTGGAAAATTGGTGACAAAGAGGTCTGTGGAAGAGGTATATGCATAGACTTTTCTGAGTGGGCAAAAAAAAACATGAAAATATTTGTGTCTCATGTGAAGGCTCACCAGAGGGTGACTTCAGCAGAGGGAGATTTTAATAATCAAGTGGATAAGATGACCCGCTCTGTGGCTAGCACTCATCCTTTTTCCCCAGCCATTCCTGTCATTGCCCAATGGGCTATGAACAATGTGGATATGTTGGTAGGGATGGAGGTTATGAATGGGCTCAGCAACAGGGATTTCCCTTCACCAAGGCCGACCTGGCTACAGCCGCTGCTGAGTGCCCAATCTGCCAGCAGCAAAGAACTACATTTAGCCCATGATACATGACACCATTCCCTGAGGTGATCAGCCTGCTTCCTGGTGACAAGTTGATTACATTGAACCACTTCCATCATGGAATGGACAGCGATTTGTTTGAACTGGAATAGACACACACTCTCAATATGGGTTTGCTCTCCCTGCATGCAATGCTTCTTCCAAAACTACCATCAAAACTTACCAAATGTCTTATCCACCACCAAGGCATTTGTATTAACCAAAGAGGTGCTAATGGAAAGTACCAAAAATCTCCTGGATTTTCTAAAGGGTATTTATTTGGGGTAGAATCTTAGTCACAAGGTCATAAAGCATAAGTTACTTCCCTCACCAAAATCTGTTGCCATGTGTTGGAACAAGATGGCTGCCAATGTCTGCAAGGGTTCAGGCTTCCTCTTCCTCTTAAGGCTCTATGGTCCCAGCTTCTTCCAATATCAGCTGTAGGCTGGGATAAGTTTTCTCTCCCTCCTGGGGTTCATTCCTCTCCAGGTTCAGCAGCTCTGTTCTCTCCACAAGGCCAGCTATAAACTATCAAGCGAATGGCTCATCTCTCTTCCCAGGGCCTCTGTTGTGTCTAATGGAGCCTTCTCTCTTTCTTTATGTATCTGCTTCTCTGTGTTCTTCTCCTGTGTGCTTACTTCTTGGGGCTCCAGCTCAAAAACTCCTCTGCCACATCGTTTTCTCTGTGATTTCCCACCCACCAAGGGGGTGGGGATTCAACATTCTACTGATGTGGCCAAATCAAAGCCTTAATCATTATTTAATCAAGTAAAAGTGAAACCTCTGAATTTAATACAATCTAATACACCCAGAGGAACAGACCAGTTTACAAACATAATCCAATACCTACTTTTGGAATTCATAAACAATATCAAACTGCTACACTCCACCCTCTTAATTCCAAAAAGATATTACAATATTAAAAAAAAAAACAAAAAACCTTAAATCAGTACAATGCTAAATACGAAATCATAAAACAGTCAGTTTAAAGAAATACAGGTTGTCTTGGGGCGAAGTCCCATATGAATGTAGACCTCTGAAACTTACAAAACCATTTATCTGCTTCCAGTATACAAATGGACAGACAAAGAACAAACATTTGCATTACTATAAGGAGAAATTGAGCAGGAAACATGAGTTACGGGTCCAGAACAGTTCCGTAAACCTGCAGGGCATACTTCATTAGATGTCAAAGTCTGAAAGTCATTCTTAAGATGATGGTTTCTTCTCCCTTGGCCCTCATGGGGACCCACCCTTTCCACAGGCTTGCCCAATGGCCATTTTCTTGGTTCCACTCTCATTTAGCATCTGGGTGATGACCAAGCTCCAGACCTCACCCTCAAAGTACCTTGGGGTGATGGCCACACTTTACCCAATCGTTGGGCTGGAGTCTCAATCCCTCTAGTACAGTGAAGTGAAGACAACATCCTTCCTAACCTTTAGCATACAGGCCCAACCTTCTCAAAGCAACAAGTTGGCAAACTGGCCTTCCCTAATCCATGGGGGGCAGGCCCAGCCCTCTGAGACCTATGGGGTGTCAAATTTACCTTCCTAACACTTGAGGAATGTGCATCACCCTCCCTGTACCCTGGGACAGCAAAACTTTCCCTGAAGAGCAGGCAGGAACATCCACCCTCTTCAACTGCTGGGGCAAATTCACCCTCTCTGTACACATGAGTTGGGTTCCTCTCTTAGCCCAAGGAGATGCCTTAATTCCAGATCTCAGCTTCCATGGTTTTCCTCTTAAAGCTGTTTCCCCTTCATCTCTCCCTTCCATGTCCTTTTATTCTAGGCTGACAGCGATTTTGTTCATACAGCTCTCTCAAAAAATTTGTTGGTTTAGCATGCAGGAAACAGGGGTCCAAGCCATCAGACAGTAAGACTTTCCACAAGTCTTTCCCAAATAACTGCATTTTCAATCTTGATTTACAAGTCCCAAGTTTAGTTAATTCCTCAAATGAGGCACTATCATCTGGGGGCTTGATTTCCAGAGGCTTGGAATTTCTGGAACCACTTTCTATTTTCTTTGTGCCCAACAATTCAGTTCTCAGCTTATCTCTCTCATCTAGCATTTTACTATAAGCTGCAAGGAGAAGCCAAGCCACATTCTCTGAGTTTACTTTGGAATGTTCTTCAGCTAAATGCCCAGGCTCACCTTTTTCAAATTCTGCCTTCCATAAAACATCAGGTGTCAATCTTGCTGGGTTCTCTGCAACTTTAAAACACAGATCATCTTTTCTCCAGTTTCCAATAAAAGCTTCATCATTTACTTCTAAGTCATCATAAAAAGTCTGTTTAGAGTTATTATTACTATCAACAGTCTCTTCAAAGGACTGTAGGTCTTTTCTACCAAGGCACTCACAATTCCTCCAAAAAATACCCTTTACCCATTTATAAAACTTTTTCAGCATTTTGGTAATTGCGAAAGCACAACCCCACTCTCCAGTACCAAATTCTGTATTCGTCAGCCAAAGGGGTGCTGATGCAAAGTACCAGAAATCTGCTGGGTTTTATAAAGGGTATTTATTTGGGGTAGAAGCTTAGTCACAAGGCCATAAAGCATACATTATGTCCCTCACCAAAGTCTGTTGCCATGTGTTGGAGCAAGATGGCTGGGACGTCTGCACAGTCCCAGCTTCTTCCAATATCAGCTTGTAGGCTGGGATAAGTCTTGTCTCTCTCCTAGGGCTCATTCTTCTCCAGGCTCAGTGGTTCTGTTCTCTCCACAAGGTCAGCAGTAAATTATCAGGTAAATGGCTTGCCTCTCTTCCCAGGGCCTCTGCAGTGTCTAATGGAGCCTTCTCTCTTTCTTCATGTATCAGATTTTCTGTGTTCTTCTCCTGTGTGTTTAATTCCTGGGGCTCCAGCTCAAAAACTCCCAATAACTCCTCTGCCATGTCATTCTCTCTGTGATTCCCCACCTTCTAAGGGGGTGGGGACTCAAACATCCTACTGACATGGCCCAATGAAAGCCTTAATCATTATTTAATCAAGTAAAAATAAAACCTCTGAATTTAATACAATATAATACACCCAGAGGAACAGACTAGTTTACAAACATAATCCAGAATCTATTTTTGGAATTCATAAACAATAACAAACTGCTACAGTATTCCACACAGCATTCCTTCTGATCAAGGAACCCACTTCACAGCAAATGATGTGCGGGAATGGTCACATGCTCTTGGAACTCACTGGCCTTAGCATGTCCCCCATCATCCTGAAGCAGCTAGATTGATAGAATGTTGGAATGCCCTTTTAAAGACTCAATTATGGTACCACCTAGGAGGCAATACCTTGCAGGGCTGGGGCAATGTTCTCAGTGATTAACTTTTTTGTTTCCCTTATCTCAAGATCAGTCTTGTGTGGCTTTTTGTTCAATATCTGAAAATAGTTGTTTCATATATTTTGACCAGTAATTGTGACTTCTTGGTTGAAATAATTAATAAATGGTAGGTCTTCCTCAGGATCTCATTTTCTATTTGCCAAATGAATGGAAAAATCTTTTATTACCTGTAAGAGAGAAGATCCATAACATAGAAGAAGACTCAACCTCTGATTGAAAATGTAGAAGTCTTCCAGGCTAGGAATGCCCACATTGGACTATAATGTGAGAGAGAAGGCAACTTTCATAGAAATAAGACACTGAAAGTAGAATTTTATATACTACACATAGCCATCAGTACTTACATCTATCAGGAAGAAATAAGATCACCCAGAGAAAGAGTAGAGAGAAAAGAGAAGTAAACTCCAATATATTATAGTCAGGTAGCAGAAGAGGAAGAGCCCCAAAATATATGGACTAATAGTTGCCATATAGATAGTAGTAAAAGCAGGAAAATGTGATTATTACTGAAGTCAAGGGGAAACAGCATTTCAAGAAAGAGGAAATGATCAATGAGTCAAAAAGTGATACAGGTCCAAATAGACTAAAACAGTGTCCACTGGAGTTAGCAATATGGAATTCACTGTTAATTTTAGCAAGAAACATTTCTAGGAAAATGGGATGATATATGAATGGATGAGAAAATGTAGGGGAGGAAAATTAGATGAAAAGAGATGTGCAGTTCAAGAAGGGTAAGCTTGATTTATTTTAAACTTGAGAAGAATATTGTTCCAACTTAAAATAAAATTTTAATGCTAAGACAAGATATGGTAATGAGGGAGAAGTTGAAGAAACAGGAAAGCTAGATGATAATTGATGAGGAAAGGACCACATCAATGGTGATGTGATGCAGGGTATATTTGGAGGTGTTAGCTCTTTGAAAATTATCTGCTGAGAGTTAAAGATATGAGGGTGGAGGCTGGGTCAGATATTTAAGGATAGTGGAGAAGGAATGGAATCACTGTTGTATATAATGGAAGAACAAGCTGACTTGAAAAACGAGGTAAGGTTTCTGGTGGAGTAGGGATACATTTGAGTTTGGTGATCATAAATTTCTAGTAAAACCAATCTATCCTGTTTTGAATTTGTCCCACAGTGCTCTAGCTTTCACCTAAAGGCATAAAGATAATTGGATTTGTCCTGTTTTGGTGTTTTGCCAAACAAGGGGAAGTGAATTTTGGTTATTGGCAAGAGTAAAATTTAAATGATGTATTGTAGAGACTAAGAGAGTTAGGAGGGAAGTGAAGCCTGGAGAGGCCTGATAGGTGAGAAAAAAAGTGTAGGGATAAATGGAATAGGAATCATAAAAGAGTTGAAGCATAATCCTAGTACAATTAGCTAAATGTGAAAGCTGAAAATACCAGTTGTGATTAGAGATGAGATTAGTGTAGGATGTTTAGTGCTTTGATGGTGAACAGGTTTTAGATGATGATAAGTTCCATGATCTGCATGGAGTGTGTAGTAAGATGGAAAGTAATTAAAGATCATTAGAGAAGAAGAAGTGTAGGAGTCAAGGTAGGAATATCCCCTACAGACAAGTACCAAAACTATGTTGTGGAGGTACAAAACACCATGGGAGCCTATGGGGTAGTATGTGGGCTTTCTTAACATTCCTTTAGTCACCATAAATGTCTAGTACTTCTTTATCTCCATGGCTGTAGAGTCCAGGTCCATTTTGTTTATTTGTTTGTTTATTAGCAAAGTTCCTAGCACTAAGAAGGGGTTTAATGAATATTTACAAGTGAATGAATGAGTAAATAAATAAATGAATGAAATGGTGTGGTAGCCACCTCAAGATGACTCCCAAAAGGCCTTGGCTCCTGGTATTCACACCTTTGCTTAGTCTTTGCAACCAACAGAATATGGTAGTAATGGTGGTATGCCACATTTGAGGTTACTTGATAAAAGATTTTGGCTTCCATCTTGGATCACTTGCACTGGGGGAAGCTATGTCATGAGAAGCACATGGTGAGTAACTGAAGCCTTCTGCCAACAGACATGTGAATGAACTCAGAAGCTGTCCTCCAGCCCCACTCAAGTCTTCAGAGACTGTAGCCCTAGCCAACAGCTTAACTGCAATTTCTGAGAAACCCTGAACCAGAACCACCCAACAAAGGTGTTCTTGGATTCCTAATCCTCAAATTGTATAAGATGATAATGTTTGTTGCTTTAGCTCCTAAATTTGGGGGTAATTTGTTATGCAGTAATAGACAACTAATACAGATGGTAAGCTATTGTCATTGAATACGTTGGAATTTCCTCTATGCTATCTACCCCCATTTGTGCATAGAATCATAAATAATATATCATCTCCTTACTCCATATAGTAATAATTTTAACAGACTGATAGTTCTACTTCAGTAATAAAAGTATCACATGAGTACAAATTTTGTGTTTAAAGGCATACTAAATTGTGGCATAATGACTTACTTTCTCATTTGGTGCAATATTGTGTAGGCTGATTCAGAAGGTCTAGAGACTTGAAATTCTAATTATTGCTCAATCTACATTGGATTGTTGCATGTTAGCATGTTCTTCGGTTTTTTCTCATAAGCAAAGCAGATCAGTATAATAAATCATAATTGACACAAGCCAGAAAATGCACTTTCAGCATAGGATGACTCCACTAAAGCTTAGCTTTGTGAATTCCATTTCTAATTCCAAGTAATTAAAGCCTCAGTAATAACAAATCCAAAACTAAATTGGGAGCTTAACTTTAGGGATAATTAATATTGAATGTAATACAATTTCTGCTCAAGTTAAGTATTGCATTTAATTCATCTCATTTCTTGTAAAACATAGCATAACATGATAAAACTTGTTATAATAAAAGATAGTTTAAAAGTTCATTATATTTGTCTGAGAAAGCAAATTAGATAAATTGAAAGGAATACTGGCTTTTATTTTGCAGATGGGCAAGTTCATTTTAAGAGAATATTTTAGACAAAAATTTTAGAACAAAACTTTTAAATTAATATCAAATTAATACACAGTTAATTATGTTAGAAATTTCCCAATTAAATTTTGTTTAACAAGATAATGACTATTTTATAAAAATATAATCTTGCCATATAAGTTTCCTCACCATTATTTATATAAAATACAATGAATTTAATAATCAAATTTGTAGATAATATCTCTATTATTTCCTCTATATATTTAAGGAAAGTGCATAATGTTTGCCTTGTATCTTATTTAAGACTAATGTATATTAAAAATATAGACCTACCTTCCATCATGGGACTGAGTGCATACTGCAGGAATTATTACATATTTTTTGCCAAATTTCTCATATTTATGAAAGCTATATCTGATAAAAATAATCATATACATTTTTATATCATAGTCAAACTTAAATATCTAATTATCAAAAATGTTTGAACTTTTATGTAGTATTATCCTATTTTATAGTAATATATTGTGATCTAGTTTACATCTGTTTTATATAACTGGATTGAGGCAGGCTAGATTAGGAATCAACAGACGGATCTGGAACCTGGCAGAAAAACCGCCGACATTAAACACGTAGCCATTGGTACCGCCCAAGATGGCTGCTGGAAGACTCTTGAAAGAACCACTATTCAGAATGAGATTTCCTCCAGAAGCCAGGAGAAGCCCCAGATATTCTCCAGGGGCCTTATCATTGGGCCCT
>JAQZBX010103350.1:0-11092 GCA_029593785.1 Cabassous unicinctus | reverse complement strand
TTCACTTACAAGCTTCCAAGGATGCTCAAAGACAACTAACAATGGAGCTATATGAGTTACAGGACAGGAATATGGAGTGTCTGGGAATGTTACATGAACCCAAGGAAGAAATAAAGGAGCTTCATAGCAGATCTAGCCTTGCTGCTCATCTCTACTTATCTCAGTCGTATGGAGCTTTTACTGGGGAATCTCTAGCAGTTGAGATTGAGGAGACCATGAGTAAAGAGTTAGGTTTGGATGAAGACACTTCTCTCTTTAAACAAAAATCCCAACAGAAACAGATATTTGATACAGTCAAGGTTGTCAATGACACACGAGGCCACTCTGTCCCATTCCAAGCTCTGCTACCCATCCCAGGCTCCAACTGCTCAAGTGTCATCATGACAGCAAAGCCTTAGCAGTTTGGTTTGCAGCAAGCAGAGGATGAAACAATCCTCAAACAGGGGAGCAACATGGAAGAAGTTCCAGGGAACTCTTAGGAGATCACTATCTTGGAGATAGTGATTTGGCTACAGCACTGCACTGCCTTAGTCTATGTCGACAAAACTATTTAAGTGAGAAGCAGTTGTTTGTTGAAGAATGGGAGCAGAAGATCCAGGTTCTGACTGACCAGAAAGAAGGGGTTAGTGGCTGTGGCACCCCCAGGAAAGCCTTGACTCTCTCTGCACCAACCAGTCAGAGAGCACAGACCTCAGCAGTGCCAGTTACCTTCGAGGTTTTATGACAGAAAAATTACAAATTTTCAAGCCCCTTGATGGGTCACAAACTCTGTACCACTGGCAGCAGCTTGCTCAACCAAACTTGGGAACCATCCTTGATCCATGACCAGGTGTTATCCCTAAAGGCTTTACTCAGTTGCCCAAGGATATTATCTATCGCTTGTTGGATTTAGAAAAGGATGAAGAGGAGGTAGCACTTTTCAGGTTCAGCAGCCTCTTCAGTATCCAAGCCAGTAACAGGGATCTTCCAACCACCCATTACTTTAGCAGGCGGGCCAGTTATAGTTGTAACCTCAAATCCAGGAAAGTGTCTATCATGCACAAACGTGACATTCACTTTCACCACCTGTAGGATATTGCATCCCTCTGACATTACTCAGGTCACCCCCAGCTCTGGGTTCCCTTCATTGTCCTGTGGAAGTAATAGTGGTAACAGTGCATCAGGTACAGCTGTGAATTCTACCACCATGTCCTATAGACTCAGCATTGGTGAATCCATTACCAACTGACGAGATTCTACTATAACCTTCAGTAGCACCATGAGCTTGGCCAAACTTCTACAAGAACGAGGTATCTCCGCTAAAGAATACCACAGCCCTGTTTCAGAGAACTCCCTCCTCCAGCCTCTCCCCAAAGCCCTGCCTGTTCCTTTCTCTCCACCAAATTCACTGTCTCACCTTGCCCTTTTCCTCTGACCTTTGAGCCTCGAGCACATCTCTCTGAAAATTTTTTGGCCTCCCAACCAGCTGAAACATTCTTCCAGGACATGTATGGCTTGAGACCTTCCTGCAGCCTCCCTGATGTTGGCCAGTTGAAGATAAACTTAGTGAAGAGGCTGAAGAGACTAGGGATAGCCAGAGTCATCAAGGCATCTAATGAGCAGGAGAATGGAATAAGCCAAGAGGCAGAAATTAATCTTCAAAGACCAGACCCTACTCTTCATTTAAAATCAGGTAGCAGTTTATTAGCTGGGCTGAGGAGGAATCAGAGACTTCCAGTCATGATGGGTAACTTTGGAACCCCAGTTTGCACATCCTCACCCAAAATGGTTACCCTGAAGAAGGACGGAGGCTCAGCAATAACTGACCTCTTGTACAAATTAGCACATGAAGGATGGACACTCACTGATACACGTGGTCTGGTCTGACTTGACAGAAAAGGAATGTTGGCGGAAGGGGGTTGTGAATGTGGAAAGCGGAAAGTGGAAGGATGGAAATGGAATTGGGATGAAGCCTCATTGAAAAAGTCTGGTAAATTAAAAGTGTAAGTGAAAGGGCATGAGAGTTTGGAGACAGAAAAGAAAGAAAAAATTAATACACTCCTTGAGTTCAGTTTTCTTGCTTTGAAAATAAGTGAATAGAAAATAAGTTCAGTAATATTGAAACATACCAGAAATGCTGAACTTGCTAGCACATTTACTTCTGAGAAACAGCCTAGGGAGAACCTAGATTAGCAAGATGGGAGGAGAAAAGGAGCAGCTTTGTTGCTTAAAGAAAGCTGTTCTGAAGGGTTGGTACGGTGAGCTCAGTCTGTTACTAAGACAGTGGTGAGATAGCCTACATGTTTCACCTGCTAATGTCTGATTAAACTACCATGTATCAAATGGTATGTTCACAGCATTAGCAAAACAAGGAATTTTACCTTTTTCCATGAGATCAGAAGTAGAGACTCCCTTTTTCCTTTCTGTTTTCAGGCCTTTGAGCCACTAGGAGCACAAACACCACCCAAATTCCCATTGTGGTGGCAATTAATAAAGGCACCTATTTGTACATTTTCCAAAATTTGTATTTTTGTACAACACACCAAACAACAACAACAACATGGGGTGGGTAGAGGTGGGAGGGGTTTACTTTAAGAAGGAAGATGTGGGTAATCTGGAGCCAAGAAAATTTGTTTCCAGAATATTTTTTCTGGATAAGTGCAGTGGTCAAGGGATATGAACATAATTGCATGTTTCTCAAAGTTCCTTGGAGGCTGGAAGGTGTTAAAACAGAAGTGCAATCAATAAGAATTAGGGAATGTTATGCATTTATATATGTAAAAAAATTTTGTAAGGAAAAATGGTTGCAACTAAACTTTTCCCAAAGTGTACTATGCATATTTTTAATGAAAGATAACATGTATTTGCACATAATTCTCAGGCATGTTAAATTGTTATAAACTGACTTGAGAGAGAGAGAGAGAGAGAGAGAGAGAGAGAGAGAGAGAGAAAGAGAGAGAGAGAGAGAGAAACACCAGTCTCCCCTTCATGCAAGGGACTCTGGGTCTGGGAATTGGTTGAAGGGCCACAACTCTTTAATGTCGTGATTCAAGTCAGACTTCTTTCACTAAAACTAGAGCATTTCTATTTACGCAAATCAATTAAGACTTTACTAGAGTGCCCATCTGCAGAATTATGAAACAGCCCACAAAGCTATGCTCACTTCTGACTCCAAATGCAAGTTTTTTTGGTCCCCAAGACAATCTTCACTTCTGACAACAATTGCAAGTTCAAAGTTCCTTAGACCATCCTTAGGTTTGATATTTCACTGGACAGACTCATAGAACTCATTCAAGGTTATCCCACAGTTATGGTTTATTACAGTGGAAGGATACAGGCTAAAACCAGCCAAGGGAAGATGCACATGGGGCAGAGTCCAGGAAATTTCCAAGTTTCAAAGCTTCTAGTTGACCTTTACTAGTGGAGCTATGGACAGAGCTAACTTTTCCTGGCAATGATGCATAATGATACATCAACTAAGGAAACAAATTAAGCCTCTGGTCCAGAGATTTTATTGGCACTTGGGGAAGTCATGGACACCACTAACAGCCTAATCCCAGTCCTCAAATAACCTCTCCCTCCTTTTTCTCTCTTGCTTGTTTGCATGCAGGTGTTCAGTTTGTTTCCATTTTGCAAGAAACCATAAGCAGCCCAGGGCAGATGCTATATCTGAAATATGAAAAAACAAGCTACCCAGAAATGGAATGGACTAACAGTATCTTGAACCCGAAACCAGGAGCAAATAGCCCCAGATGTTTCCAGGGTGGGAACTGCACACAGGTTGCTTGATGCATGCTTTTTGCTCAGAGGTGGGATCCCGCCCCCCGAGGTGTATAAAGATGCAATAACTGGGCAGCACAGGTGTCCCTCATCTCTGACACGAAGGGGGTCATAGGGAACTGTCATCCACAGACCCTGACCTGAGCAGTTGGTCTCCCCAAGGGACTGGCCCTGATGGGACCTCTTCCCCTGCTTTTTCGGTCCTTTTGTGATATGTAAGTAATAAAGTCGTCATTTGCTGAAAATCTCTGCTATGACTGAGGCTGTGTTCCCACAACACACCATGTAGCAACTTGCTTCACAAATTTTGGCACAGCTAGCATGGTGCATGGGAAAGTATGGAGTGGGTTGATTCTATGGAGCTTCTTTTAATCAAAATTGCATTCCTTTTGTTATATACTATCTGGAGCATCTTGGAGAACACAGGACTCATGTCTCTTTGGACTTAATTGAAGGCTTATCCTTGCCCAGCCCACGTAGAGGTACCAACTCATGGCTGGGGAACCTAGGGCATGCTGTCTACATCCTTTGGGGGAAGGATGGTGATGAATGAGATTTTGAGAATCCCCCAGTGAATGCCAGAGATTTATCCCACTGGTTCCACTTAGATATCAGTGAGATTGGGGCTTCTACCACCTGGCGTACACTACTCTGGCTGGTGGCCTCCTGTATCTGTCCTTATTCTGGCACCAGGCATACCTATGCTCAGGCCACTCAAACTGATCTTGTGGTTAGTGTGAGGCCAGTCATTATTTCAGGAGACTATTAGAACTGAACATGGAGACCCAGAAGTGAAAATGAAAGAACGAGTTTTCACCGAGAAGGAGATATGGGATATGAAAGATAGGTATGGACAGAAGCCTGGAGAAGACATCCTCTTGTGGCTCTCCCAACTTCATGGTGAGGGTGCCACTACCACCCTGATCAACCAGGCTGAATAGAGGAGTCTTGGCCACCTTGTGTCAAACCCCATCCTCAAACAAACTCTTAGTCAGTTGGAGTTAAGGGAGGAGGAGGCAAGGGGTGGGGAAGGAGTGACTGATGGTGTAGCCACTCCAGCTCTGCAGCCACAGCCTCTGTTTGACTGGATCCTTCAGGTAGTCAGGTGAGCATATTCCACTCTGGGTGACTTTTCCAGAGTTCCAACTAAGCCTTAGAGTAACAAGGAGGAAGCTATGATCACACTGTAACAACTGGGTGTTGGTGCATGGATGTTCCATCCCTGCTGGTAGGCCCTCACCCAATTCCCATTTCATGGTAGGACATTGATGACTTCATTAGAAAGGGGCCCACTGAGTGAGTCAACAAGCTAGTTCCCCTCCTACCCTTTGGGTTTCCCTGGGAGTTAAGACTGAGCAGGTTTATCATAAGCTCCCTGCTTGGGGAAAGATCTCCTTATTAGGAGGGTGTAACTGCCATGGTAACTAGACCACCTGCCAGACCAGTGGGTGGTCAGCAAAATCCCAAGACCCACCAGCTGGGTCAGCAGTCACCCCTTCCTCTCAGCGCCCCCACTTGTTGAGCTGTTCTTATGGCTACTAGAGCAAGGGGTTCCAAAGGACACCATAGATGGGGATCTTCAATGGGGAATTTTGGGAAAAATATAAACTAGAAGGAGGGCCATTGGCTCAGTAGGTACAATCTGCCCTTGCCCAATCCCCTCCCCACAATCCCCAGGCAGGGGCAGTAGAAAAGGAAGATCTCAAAGATCTCCTGCCTCTCCCTTTGGCCCCAACTGAGGAGCGTGGCCCCAGACCCATGCCAACTCGTTCTTCTGACAGAAGGAGGGAAAAACAGGAATTCACAGACCCATGAGTTTTTGAACCAGAAGTCCCCAGACACAGCCCAGCATTACTCCTCCTTTGAGAAGCAACTTCTGGCATGCCATTGGGCCTTGGTGGAAATGGAAAGGATTACTGAGAGTTTCCAGATCCTCCTGAGACCAGAATTCCCCATCGTGTCCTGGGTCCTGGGTAATCAGTGCACTCATCAGCTGCCTACAACAGAGTATCATCATGTGAAAGTGGGACATTCAGGATCACGCTCATCTGGGCCCTTAGGGAATGACACACTTGCATGAACAGTTGGCAGAGACCCACCCCCTCAACAATGATCCTGTTGCAACACCAGATAGGGGTCCTTCCCTCCCTGCATTGGATCCTGGGGACACCAACTCAAGGATGCCCCACCAGATGCTGAGAGGTGGTTTACTGATGGATAAGCCAAGCTGAAACCATCTGGCTTTCATTGGGAGGCAGCTGCTGTTTCCTTGCCTTGGGCAGACTATATACCATCTCAGGCACCTGAAGAAGTGCCAAATGGGCTGAACTGTGAGCAGTCCTCTCAGCCCTGGAACACTCGGATCCAAGCACTTTGGTCTACCATGAGTACTGACTCATGGGCTGTTGCCAATGGCTTAGTAGTTTGGTCAGATACATGGAGGGAATGCGATTAGAGTGTCGGGAAGGGACCTTTCAAAACAATTGGCAGTATGGAAAGGCACCATCTATGTTATCCACATTGATGTACATGGCAAAGGCCTGTGATGAACATCATTGGAATGACTGGCAAATGCTTCAGTCATCTTTCTGTTAACATTGCCACGGTGACCATTTGCCAATTTGATAATACCAATAGTTGTTGCATCTGACAGGTTGTCAAGGGGTGTGGGGAAGAAAAGCGCACAGTCAATGGCTGTGCTGTTATCTCTGTCCCAAGTTGCAAATGAAGGAATTTCTGACGTTAGTTCAAACTTGAGGCAGGGAAAATCAGAGTGAAACCAGCAGGGCAAATCCTGGCATTCATGGAGGGAGTCTCAAAATCTCATTTATCACCATCCTTCCCCCAAATGATGAAGACAGCATGCCCTAGGTCTTCCCAGCCATAAGGTGGTACCTCTACCCAGGCTGATAGGGCAAGGGTGAGCCTTCAGTTAAGTCCAAAGACCTGTGTTTCCCAAGATGCTCCTTTGTAATGATTTAGCTGTTAAAGGATGTTCCAAGCAGCTTTTTGCTCCTGACAAGGCTGGAGATCCTCCTGGGAGGGAGTTAGATAAGCCATGTCCAGGGGATGAGGATGGTGAACTTACCCTAGATGACATCTGTGAAATAGCTGAATTTCCCATGGCTGCTTCTGTCATTAGGTGGATCCACCGCCGAACTGAACATGGAAAATCTGACTCTCGGAAATTATGGATCCAGGTACATGGGGTACCTCTTTCTAAAAGAATCTCAATCTGCCATTTAACAATGTGAGAGATGTCAAGTACAAGCCAGAGCCCGTAAAAGGCATTTAGGGGCTGTTCCCAGAGTGGCTGCCCCAGGTTGCTCATGGCAAGTGGACTGCATCAGCCCTCTCCCACCATCCCAAGGTATGTCCTATGCCTTGGTTGTGATAGGCACCTATTCAGGCTATGGCTTTGCCTTTTCTAGTTTGTCATGTGGATGTGGTACATAAAAGGAATATCTTGGAAAATCAGTTCTGCCATCCCTTTATGTACCCAGATGATATCTCCTCTGACCAAAGATCCCACTTTATTACACAATTCATTCAACAATGGGCCCAAACTCATGGAATTTGTTGGACCTTCCATGACACCTACCACCCACAGGTGGACTGCATTGTGGAGAGCTTTAATGGTAGCCTAAAAAATGAGCTTCAGTGTCTACACCCTGACAACTCTCTTACTGGATGGACTGTCTGCCTTACTTGAACCCTTTGGAAGCTGAACCCAGCAGTTCCCTGGAAGGGAAATATGGCCTTATCCCACTTCCTAGCATAGGGAGGGGGCAAGTGTGGGGAAGGAACCCAGGCTTTGCTGTGTGTCTGCCCTTAGACCCATCAGGATGAGGATTAGTCCTGAATGGAGGACCAAGGGCACCCGACTTGGGACTCTCCTTTCCAGTCACTGTCAGGGGGATCAATCTGCTTTTTACCCCATGAGTTCCAGGATGGTGGGTAATTTGAGTTGCCAGAAGGAGGAGTGGGATGACAGGAGTGGGCTTAGAAGTCTTTAACACACATGGAGTGACAATCCGGGGAATTGGACCCGCAGGGTCCAACACTCACATACTGGAAGTTAGTGGGCAACATCTACCCCTGTTTGGGCCCACCAGTTTCCTTGAGAATGGTCCAATTTTCCTGGCCTCACATTTGAACTAACATCAGAAAGTCCTTCATTTACACCCTGGGACAAAGATAACAGCACAGTCATTGGCAGTGCACTTTTCTTCCCCACACCTCTTGTCAACCTGTCAGATGCAACAACTCCTGGTATTATGGAAGTGGCAAATGGCTCACTCATCTTTCCGCTAGCATTGCCGCCATGACCAGTGACTCTCTAGGGTTGGGCCAAGCCCCTCCAGGGTTTATCTTCCTTTGTGGAAGAAACAAACCTCCCACCACCTGGGCCACTCCCCTGCATAGGTTAGTAGGACAATGATGGGACAATGCACCCTCTGGTTTTGACTGTTCCCTTGAAAATTCATAACCAATCTGAGATTTCTCGTTGGACTGCTCCCTTCAATTCATTATTCAGAGCAAAATGTGATTTGCCTAAGGCAGAAGGGAGGAGTCCATGATTCTGGACTTTGCTCTTTTAACAGATCATTATTACCCTAGCTGGTATTAAGTGCAAATGAACACATGATACATAATCTGTCAGCCACCTTGGCTGATATCGCTGAGTTCACAGCACAAGCGCCTCAGGCTCAGCAAAAATCATTAGACTCTCTAGCCAAAGCAGTACTTGATAATTGCATTGCCTTAGACTCCTTCCTAGCCCAACAAAGAAGCATCTGTACTATTGCTAACCCCTCCTGCTATACGTGGGTTAATACCTCAGGGGAGATAGAAGAAGAGGTTACTAAAATCCAACAACGGCCTATTGGCTGCAAAGTGTATAAACAGATTCTATGTGAGACTTCTTCAGTTGGCTCTTAGGGGAGAGGATTGCAGGGCATGGAGGCAATCATTACTTTAGACAGGCCTGATCACCCTACTTAGAGTAATGATATGCTTAGGAATCATCAAAGCCCCCCTACTGCAGCTGCTGGTGTTCCCAAACCTTTACTGTCAACATTATTGAGAGCCATGGGCCAGTAGGCCAGAGTCATCTCTGCCTTTGTGTCTGATATGGAGGAGTTGGTGAGGCCTGGTTGAGAGGCTGAGGGGTGGACTGCTGGAGAAGTCACAGACACACTTGGCATCCATCTCCTTACCTACACACATCCCCTTTCCCACTCTTGCTTGTTTGTATGCAGGTGCTCAGTATACTTATACTTTGTAAGAAATCTCAAGCAGCCAGGGAGAGAAGTTAGAACTCAACCATGAAGAAAGAAGCTACCCAGAAATGGAACGGCCTAACTGTACCTTGAACCTGAAACCTGGAGCAGACAGCCCCAGCTGATTAACAGAGCAGAAACTCTACACAGATGTTGCTAGATGCATGCTTTTTGCTCAGTGGTAAGGCAACCTCCCCCGAGGTGTATAAAAATACAGCACTTGGGCAGCACAGTTGTCCCTCATCTCCAGTGTGAGGGGTATGTGGAGATACCAAATATTGACCCAGACCCAAGCAGTTGGCCTCTCCAGGGGACTGGCCACAATGGGACTTCTTCCTCTGTTCTTTTGGATTCTTTATGCTGTGTAAGTAATAAATCGGTCATTTGCTGAAAATCTGTGTTGTGCTTAAACCTGTGTTCCCATGATTCATCATGTGGCAACTCACTCCACAGCACTTTGTTATGTCAACATAGTTGACTACAGGGCTGACCTTTAGTCTCCAGCCCCTGTGAGAGTTGAGCTGAAACCACATGACTAGCCTTTAGTCTGCAGTCCCTCCAAAGGCCAGGCTAATATCACGTGGCCCAGAATCCCTACCATTGTTAGACTATTTGGTGTGGTCCAAGGCCTCGAGGTAAACAAAGACACTCTTTATCAGGCAGAACATTCCTAGGATTTAGAGATCAACTCCCAGGAGCTGAGGGCAGATCACTCTTGGGGTAGATTATTTCTTTACTATAAAACATTAATTTCAGTCCTCAGGGTACCATAATTCATTAACCAACGCCAAAGATCTCTGCAGATTTAACCAATATGATGATTACTTTGATTCTGCTTTCATTACAATAACTATAGCCACCTTGTCTCTGGCAATTAAGTGCTGCCACTTCCTCCCTGCCTGCCTGTATTCCATCATCGTCATTGAATTCATGGAGCTCAGTTAGTTATATGTCAGCTTTCCCTATTCTAACCTGTAAAGATTGTTGAGGGGATGCCACAGCTCCCATCAACAATGGACTTCTTAAATTCTCGGTGAAGGCAATTATATTTGTGTCTTTTGTCTTTTCTCTAAGTTGCAAAGATTTGGCCATTTTATTGGGTTTTCAAAAAAATCATTTTGGTTTATTGATATGTGGTAAGTTTTTTTTTTATTTAATTATTTTTGCTTTTGTGTTTATTAATTCCTTTGCATTTCTCTAGATTTAATTTATATTTTTCCCTGATTCTAGGATTAAAATTGAGCTTTTTTGTTTTAAACTTTCTTTATTTTTAATAAATGTTTTTAAGTTATGATTATTCTTCTTTTTACCACCTTTGTTACCATATTGGACTGTATCCACAGGTTTGATAAACAGTTTCTTGTCATTCATTTTTCTATAGTTCAAAACTATGGTTTTGATATCTTCTTTAAACCAAGAAATATTTACAAGAGTGCTTTTAATTTCAAAGTGCATGTATTTTTAAAAATCTATTTTTTTCTTAATATCTACTTTTTTTTTAACAAATCAATTTTATTGATACACATTAATAAAGCATACAATTCATCCAAAGTGTACAGTCAACGGTATTTGGTATAATCACATAGCTGTGCATTCATCACTTCAATCATTATTGGAGCATTTTCATTATTTCAATAATAATAATAATAAACAAAAAAAAAGACAAACAAACAAGAAAATTCTTCACCTCTCAATCTCTCTGTGTTTCCCCTGCTGTACATAGCTGCTACTTCTGGCTATTCTTACACAATTATTTATTTATTTATTAAGCAGTTTTATTGAGATATATTCACATACCATACAATCTATCCAAAGTATAATCAATGGCTTTTAGCATAATCACAATGTTGTGCATTCATCACCACAAAAAATTTTAGAACAATTTCATTACTTCAAAAAGAAAAACTCCTTAGCATTCCTTCCCCATCTTTATAATTTCATCTTTATAAATTGATTTTTATTTACATTTTATACTTTTATTGTATTGTTGTGAGAGAATGTATTATGCATGTTTTTTTTTCTTTCTTGAACTTTTTGAGATTTTATTTTAG
>JAQZBX010103349.1:0-11063 GCA_029593785.1 Cabassous unicinctus | reverse complement strand
TACACCCTACTGACGTGGTGGAGTCAAAGCCTTAATCGTAACATAATTTAATCAAAGACATCTCAGCTGAATCTAATACAATCAAAGGGTATCGCGCCCAGAAGAACAGACCAGTTTAAAAACATAATCTCTCTTTTATGGAATTCATAAATAATCTCAAACTGCCACACTCCCTTTCACCTCCCCTCATTTTCTGATCTCCATTCATCTTCATTTACACTTCAAGGCCTCCTGCTTTTGCAACCTTCTTTTGTGCATGCAACTGTGGGTCAGCCCCAACATCGCCCCTGACCAGTCCTCCCCCACACGCTGAGGATGCAGACGAAGTTGCACCCGGCTCCACCAATGACCCAGTGAGATGGTGTGGTAGTTTGAGTTGGTACGTACCCCAGAAAATCTTGTTCTTGAAATTGGTCCATTCCTGTGGGTATGAACCTGTTGTAGGTTGGACCCTTTGATGAGATTTCTTCAGTAAGGCGAGGCATAGCCCAGGGTGGGTCTTGATCTTTTTAGTGGAGTCCTTTATAAACAGATGAATATACAGAGAAAAAAGGCTGCAGTGACACACAGGAGCTCGAGAGAAACCCCCACAGGCTGAGAGACAGGGTCCCAGAGACCAGAGGCTGGAATCAATGGAGCACAGAGGCACAGAGAGAGGTTCCTGGAAGCTGAAAAAGGAGGCCACTGAAACCAGAAAGCTGGAAGCAACGAGACCCAGAGGAGTATGATGCCTTGATATGGACGTTTTCATGGCCTCAGAATCGTAAGCTTGCAACCTAATAAATCCCCACTGTAAAAGCCAACCAGTTCTGGTATATTGCCTTGGCAGCCTTTGGCAAACTAAAACAATGGGCCTCCCCTCTCCCCTGGCCACACCACCCCAATCCTGAGCCCACATACACTCCACTAGTGGTGACAGAGTAGGAAATACTGATTATCAGCTCACATTCTCATCTGAAATGGCTTTGAGAGCTCTGCCCCAGGATGAGGTCTGAGCACACAGGCAGAATGGACAAGGGAAGACTCAGGTACCCACTGGTGACGTGGCGCGGGTGAGTTTCCATCCATCCGTGAAGTTGGAAAGTGGGAGAGGGGGTGGGAGCAGGTGGGGAACATGCTTAGAGTCATGTGTCATTTAGACCACCTCAGGGAAAATCAGCAGGTACTGCTGAATGAATTCTTTTGCAAAAGGAATTCAAACTTCCAGGATTTTAATATAAACTTAATCTGTTTATCATACTCCTCTTTGAAAAAAAAAAATTACGGCTGATGGGTTTTTAAAATATGGTAGTTCTGTAATTGACCTCTGGTTCAATTAGTCTTTTTAGAGATGACAAAGTTACAAAGGAGCATTGCTTAGCGTCCTCGTACATGGTCTCACGGAGATGGAGGCCACCTGCAACTGAGCTGTGTGAAGAAACGTGAATTCACCGGAAACAAAGAAAACAGTCTTAATCCATGAGAAAACTTTATGGTGCCATTTCTCAAAGAATATCCTCAAGCAGAGTAATTCCAGAGGATGTTAATAGGTATTAAGTAACAAAAGAGTCCTGTGGTCAAACAAGCTTTTAAATCACTGGTTAAACTCCATTTAAATCGGCTTATTTACTGCAGCATTTTTTGTAGCTTTTAATGCTACAATGAGAATTATGAATCTCCAGGTGAAGATTATAATATGTGATGTGTCCCAAACATATGACCACAGAAACCATATTTTAAAGCAGATCTAGTGGTACTGTGTTTCCACAGAACACATTTTTTAAATTATTTTTTTATTTTTAAAGAAGCTTTAGATTACATAAATGTTACATAAAAAATATAAAGGATTCCCATATGCCCCACTCCCTGCCCGTCCCCCACCTTCCCACACCAACCACGTCCTTCACCAGCATGGTACATTTGTTGCACTTGATGAACACATTCTGAAGCACTGCTACTAACCGCGGACTATAGTTTACATTATAGTTTACATTCTGTCCCGCACAACTGTGTAAGCTATGACAAAATATGCAATGACCTGTATCCATCATTGCAATGTCATGCAGGGCAATGCCAATGTCCCGAAAATGTCCCCATATTACGTCGATTCTTCCCTCTCCAATCCCTCAGAACCTCTGGTGGCCACTGCCTTTGCATCAATGATAAGAGGTCTTCCATTGCTAGGATAATAATAGAAGAATAATGAGCCTACTTCAGTCCGTTGTTCCTTCCCCAATCTTGAGGCTTTGAGATGGCGATGCCCACTCTGCGCCTTTTAACACTGTCTAGACTTGCGGCTTGTCCACCAATGCAATGGCTCATTCTTTCTCTTGGCTGAAGGATCTTGATCACTGATTTTGTGAACCTGACAAGGCCTCACTGCACAGATGTTATTTTATTTCAGGTACCCAGCTTTGTAAGGAAACACGGTTTTTCCACCATGCATGTTAGCATATTCTTCCCCATCCTTGACATTTCTTCACGGCATCCACAGGGTTCAAACCTTGCAAAGTGACATTGCAACCTCATTGGGTCCAGTCATCTGGCCATCACAGCCTTTTAGTGTCATACCCAGGAAATCAAGATGGATAACTGACAATTAACATGAGATGTTTCATTTTTCTTTGTGAAAAACGAAAGGCAAAGCTGTGGCTCTCATGTGACTTGCCAGTGTGGTGCTGCAGGACAGCTGCAGCCGACTTCGGCCTGTACGGGAGAGCAGCTCCCAGTGTGATCAAGTCAGAGAGCTCCTTGTGAAGCAGCATGCCATTTCATGGAATTTATGAAACTGGGAAGAAGCTTCAATGTAACATATGACCCAGGAAAGGGCTATAAAAATCTTGCTAACTAGGGCAAAAGAGTAAATATACAGGAAGAAATTTAAAAGTGCTCATTTGAAAACAGGAAGGAATTTAATAGTGCTCATTTTAAAAGTTGCACTTGGGTCCAAAAATATATCTAAACATGAGAGAGTAAGAAAGATAAGACTTAAGAGAAGGGTGTGTGAGAAAGAGTAGTCATTTTAGTTGGCTGCAAAGGCAGTCTGAGTGAAACACGCAGGGTGCCAGTCGAAAATGCCTGCGTGACGGGAACAAGGCGTCTGCTGCAGAGGAGGCAATGACTTAACCCAAAGTGCCACAGCCCTGAAGTCAGCCCCTGACAGGCCGGAGTGTTTAGGGGGCCTCTGGGAAAAGCTCAAAACCCACGATATTGAGAAACTATAGAAAGAACGGGTGACGATATGGAAACAAGACTTGAGGAGAAAGAGAACCATCTTCAAATGCTCGAAGGACAGACATGTGGAGCAGAGTTGCACCATCTCCCTGTGCCTCCAGACTTAGGGTCCGTGGTAATAAGGAGGTGGGGTGAGTTTACATTTGGGTGGAAGCTGGCTGAGCCCTCACTTGGGATTCCTTATAGAGAGGGTCAAGAGGCAGTCAGGGACCTCCGTCTCTAAGATCCTGCAACTATTCTTGGTTCCATAAAAGGAGTGGAACTGTCAATGTGGAGCCAGGGTTGCCTTCCATCTCTGCCCAAGGAGGTTCTCAGTCCTGCTCTCTCATCCCGCCAGCCTCTGTGTCCAAAGAAACTGCTCAGACGCTCGGCTGGGCCGACGGTCCCCGGTGCAGGAGAATTGGCCTAGGTAGGAAGGTCTTGGATTGATCCCAGAGTCTTTTATCAGCAGAGGTGGAAGGGGATTGAAATCCAGCGAACCACTTGGAGTACCTGTGGCTGCCGGGAAATTCAGCTGAATCTGGTAAAAATCAACTCGACGGCAAGTCTTATTCCTTGTATCCTCAAAGTCAGCACCACAAGGTCACCTGAGATAAGCTGCACCACCTCAAAGTGGGCCCTCAAAGACTGCAAGGGGCCTCAGAGTTTCAGAGTTCTGCAAACCAGGGTGATTTCCAAATTAATTAATTAACTAATTAATTAGCTCAACCAGCCTGAAGGTTGTGACCTAGCTTGACCCGCTTCTCACGTTGGGATTCTGGTTAGCATTTCAGTCCACTGCCTAAATTAACCAGCCATTCCCTCCTAGAGCCTGGACTAAACCTAACAGCACGAAACCTAGCAGGGTGCTCAGTACATGACTGAGGGAAAGAATGAGTGAATGTGTGAGTGAGTGAGTGGATCCCCTCCTTCTTAGGTGAGAAATGGTTTAGGAGGAGGCTGAAGATTTGAACTAAAGGGAAAAAGTGTCAGGGATGCAGCCTCTGAGTCTTGGGGTTCGTGGGGGACCCGCCTTCAGAGTCCCCTCTGGTGAACTCTGGCTTGGACACTCAGGCACACAGGAAGGGAGGCCGGACGGCCAGTGGGAAATCAGCGGGCCAGTTGCCGTCGCTTCCTTTCTAAGAAAGCATCCGTGAGTGGGCTTCGGGGTAGCTGAGGCAGGCAATTTACTTTCTTTTTTGTTTTCTTCTTTTAGGTACTGGGGCTGGGGATGGAGCCCAGGGCCTCTTACGTGGAAGCTGGTGCTCATCCACTGAGCCACATCAGTTTCAGGCAGTCTACCTCCAACATGAATGTTGTCATGGGCTTGCTCTCCTCTTTTGAAGCCTCCGGCCCCTTTCCCCTGATGCTTTCCTAGTCTCTTCCAGGCCAAAGCAACCAAGATTCTGTTTCCAACCATGCGTAGAATGAGCCTCGGCTAGAAAATCAACAGCTGCATGTAAGCCGAGCTCCTTCCGTCAGACCTAGGAGCAGATCTGGGAGGACAGCAGAGCGGCAGCAGTCCAGTCTGCTTCTCCCTCTATTTCAGATTTACATTGCCTTTTGGTAAGAGAAGAAGAAAAGATAGTACCCCTGTCCTCCAGGTGAGTCGAAACAGATCCCCTCCTTGCCAGGGGTGCTGCAAATGAGCACAATTCTTTCAGCAGGCAGCCTGCATGCACCCTCAAGGGGCTCAGACCCTTTGTCCTAGTAACCTGCTCCTGAACACCCACCTTCAGGAAGCTTTCCTGGACAAGGGCTTCTGGATGGTCTGTCCTGTGTAACTTGCTTCTCTTTCTCGTGTGGCTAAGGTGGACCCACACACTCACAGGCAGGGACGCTGTCTTACACGTGGACTTTCTTCCCACAGCTTTCACCAGGGTTGAGCATGCCGATGGGCGTCCCTTCGTTATTTGGCCATTACCTTGGTGAGAAGGCAAATGCTTGGGGCTTGGGATCTGAAGACGATCTCATTGGTGCATCAACGTGTCCACTGCACCCACCCAAGTGTCCACCCATAGCCCTGCTCTGGGAGTACTGGATGCTCAAATTCAATTTTCCTTCCCTCGGGGCAGGGCTGAAGGCACGGTGAGGCACAGCAGATGGGGGGTGGTCCTGGGCCTGAAGCACCCAACTCCCAGGGACTGAGGCTGCCATGTGAGGTCACAAGCGAGTTCATGGGTCAACAGAGGAGCTCCAGGAGAGAGGGGCACGGTCACAGGGGTGGACAGAGATGGGGAGCATGCAGCCTGCAGACACGAAGGGAGGGCCACATTCCTGTGCCATCCATTCCCCAGCTAAACTTTTCAGGACACTGGGTTCTGTGGGAACTTTATCCTCACAAGGACTTTGTGTCTTGAGTCCTAAGGAGCTCTGACTTGTTGAGCCTCAGTTTCCTCCTCTTTAAAGAGGACCAGTTTGAGAATGGGAGGGGGGGCAGGGAGGGGTTACAGTTCTCCATGCAGTGTCTGGAACAGGGCCAGGCAGCCACAGTAGCTGCCATTCTTTCCTGCACATCGATGTCCTACTTCAGGGCTCAGCACTTTTCCATAACGGAGCAGATGGTAACTAATTTTGGCTTCACAGGCCATGGCGTCCCTGTTGCAAGTACTCAACTCTGCCATTACTGGGTGAAAGCAGCCATAGAAAACATATGAGTGGACATGGCTGTGTTCCAATAAAACTTTATTAACAAAAATAAGTTTTATTTTATAACAAATGTAACCAGGTTTGGCCCCCTGGTTGTAGTTTGCCAAACTCTGCTGACCGTCTCCCTGAGGTGGACACATTTTCCCTTCCCCTTCTAATGTGTGCCCTTCAGTGCTATCTAAATACACCTCCTAGTGGCTTCATTGATTTGTGGTGCATGCAGGATTGCCAGATAAAATACAGCACACCCAGTTAAAATTGAATTCCAGAGAAGTAACCAATAATTTTTAGTGTAAGTATGACCCAAACATTGCATGGGACAAACTTATACTAAAAAACTATTGGGGAGCAGATGTAGCTCGGTGGTTGAGTGCCTGCTTCCTATGTGCAAGGTTCTGGGTTCAATCCCCAGTACCTCCTAAAAATAAAACGAATAGTTGCTTCTCTGAAATTAAAATTTAACTGGATGTCCTGTATTTTCATTTGGTAAACCCAGCAACTCTAAGTGCATGGAATTTTGGTTGAAACACTGTGTAAGTCAGCATAAACACAGAAAAGATCACTGCGGATAACCCCCCCAGGCTCGTCCTCTCCCACAGAGCCTCGTCACAGATTTAGCAGGGTTACACGTGGGAAGGGGAAGTGTCAACGTGGGGCAGCAGGCTGGGCCTCTAGCTCCTGTGGCTTTATGGGGCGGTGCCCTGGGGATGTGAGCCAGGCGGGGCCAGCTAAGCTCGCAGCCTCAGACGACCCCAGATCTCTAACCAGCCAGCCGTGGCCGGGCAGCCTTCCCTGGACCAGCTGGGAGCAAAGCGCGCTTCCCTCGCCAAATTCAAAATCCAGCAGAAGTTTCTGATATTAAAGGTTCTGTTCTTACTGAAGCAACTGCCTCCTTTTCATAACCACTTTACTCTTTGCTCTTTTTGTAAGGAAAAAAATGACTGGCTTCTCTAACTCTTTATCCCTATTCCTCTACATTAATGTTAGACCTATTTATTGAAATGAGATGTGTCAGTGGTTGAAAGTTGATAATTTAAAACCTGATGAATTACTAATAGGTTGAGAAATAATATTTAATGCATAATTGCACACTTCCAAAATATAAAAACTAACAACATTGTCAGGTAGGTGCCATTATGATTTCTATTTTTCAGTCAGGGAAACTGAGGCAGCAGGAAATTGAGTTGTGTCCAGGTGGACACAGTTGGCAATGGAGACGGGACCTGAACTCAAGAAATTTGACTCCTGAGCCCAGCCTCTCCACGCTGCCACTCTGGAAAAATTATCTGAACTTACAATATTTTCCAATTTAATATCATCTTCCCAATAGCTAATTTTGACCATGGTCACCTATTTTTTTATTATTACAGGGAAGTTTGAAAATGTAAAATAAACAAAATATACTAACACCAGAGATGATGACATTTAGCTTTTTGGTATATCATTTTCTAGACTCTTTTCCGTGCACAGGTGTACATATAAAGATTAGTTATTTTTTAAACAAAATTGAGATGCCCTTTTAATTAGTTTCCTAGAGTGGCTGTAGCAAAGTGCCACGTGGCAGCTTGGAGTTATGTCCCCCAGAACACCGTGTTCTTGGTCTGAGTCCGTTTCTACGGGTGGGAACCCACTTTACACAGGCCCTTTCGATGAGCTGACTTGAGTTCAGTTGTGACCTGACTCAACCAGCTGAATCAGGGTGAGTCTCAGTGCTCTTTCTGGAGCCTTAGAGAGAAAACCTCAGGGAGAAAAGCCACGGGGAGCCACCAGACGCTGTAAGTCAAAGGACTCCAGAGGAGAAAGGAGAAGATGCCGCCGTGTGCGTTGCCAGGCGGCGGAAAAGCCAAGGGACCCCAAAGACCACCTGTCAGCCAAAAGATACCGACCAGAGGAAGCCAGCCTTCCAGCCTCTGAAACCGTGAGCCAATTAACTGTTGATGACCCCACCCATTGTGTGGCATTTGCTTTGGCAGCCGGGAAACTAAGACAGCCTCTTTCCAAATACCACAGTCAGGTTCCGGGTAGACATGAATTTGAGGGGAGCACCATTCAACTCCCTGCTGCTTCCGTCCCTTTTAAGATGGACAATCCTATTCCCACTTTACTGTGAAGGCTGCTCTACTGCCAAAGGCGAACCATCATCAATGCCCAGTTCCAGGAGGCTACCAAGGCGGTGCCGTGGTGCAGGCGAGTGGTAGAGATGCCAGCAGCGTGCCGAACCGTGTTGGAGACCTGTGGGTCTCCACCTACCAGTGCCCATAGAAATCCCACCCCCCTTGAGGAGCTGCAGGTACGTGGAGGGTGCAGGAAGGGGGATGAGAGCCGGGCACAGAGCACGGAGTCAGCCTGAGGGCCTGCCAGTGGTCGTCCGGGGAGCAAATCCTTCTCTAATTCCTTGTCAAATCCATGCGCTCGGGGACAGCGCCTTTGTGGAGGGAACAAGGCCGGCAGCCCGACGGCGCCCCTTTCCCACCTGGCAGCTGGCTGCCTTTCTTGACAGGATTCCCATCCCCGCCTGCCCCACCCACCACCCACCCCCGGGGCTCTGTGCGTCTCTCCTGCCCTGAGTCCTTCTCAGACCTTGACAACCAGAAGCAGGTGCTGCCTTCAGCTTCCCCTTCCCAGTCCCTGGGAGGGGCCGAGGTCCGGGCTGGCCTTCCTGCCCCGGGGGTTTACTGGCCTTCAAACCCTCTGATTCCAGGGCCAGAGGGACCTGCAGGAGGCATTCAGAAACAAAGGCACGACGCCTCTTCTTCCACAAGCAGCCTCCACACACAGAGGTTACACAGATGAGTGTTTATTTGGCCTCATTCGGGAGCTTACTGGCCAAAGGTCACTGCAGAACGATGTCCATTGTTGGACAGAAACGCCAACTGCCAATTCCCCTGGGCCCGTAGCTTTCATTCAGGAATTCACAGCTTGCTGATCACACATTAAAAGGAGATTCCAAGACAAATGGTGTGGGAGGGAAGGCTGGGTCAAGAGAGGAGAGGACAGGGAACAAATAAACAAGTGTTCAGAGAGTGAAAACTGTGTGGATTTGAAATGGTTGACCGGACCAATTGCTGCAAACCAGAAATATAAGAAAGGATTTGCAGGGATGGCTGGAAAGGGATGTGCTCGTGCACTCATTCATTTCTTCACTGGGCCCTCGGCAAACACTTCCCCACCCTGAGTGAGGTAAAGGCATCGGAACAAGCTTTGAGGGGAGAAACTAGAGCAAGGTCCTTCAACGCGTGAAATGGGGCTCTCCAGCCTTTCCCCCAAGCTGCGTTCAGTGATAACGTAATTTAAAGCCCCTTGCACCAGGTACTTGATCTGGCTACTTGACCCATTATTTTCCCCCAGTTTTTCACAATGTCACTTTCCTTCTGCTCCTTACTTACACCCTTGTTCAGGCAGGAGTTCTCGCCAGGGAACCCCAAACACATGGCTGGTGGCATTCCAGCTCCAGTCAGAACCAACTCCAACAGAGCTCCCCCTTCTTATATCCCACCTTCTCCCCATCAACCACGGCTCAGGACTCCTTCTTCCCGGGGCCTCACCAGGGAAGGAGCCATTAGCAGCTCTCCAGAAGCCAAGCTGTGCCGGGGAAGCAATCCCCGAGGGGCCAGCAAGAATCCAGGGCCAAGTGCTGGTGCCATCTGGACAACTCACGCCTTCCCCGCTGGAGCTGCAGTCCACGTGGCGGCAGGGACTCTCTACCCAAGTGGAGAGAAAACGCCATCTCCACAGCCCTCACCCTGACCTCCCTTCATTGTCACTGGACACCGAGATGCCTCCACTTGGGCTGTTTGTTTTCTCCTGCACAATCTGTTTATTTAAACCCAGCATCTACTTTTCTGATGGGATCCTGAAAGCTGGAAAGGAGCCCCAGGGACCAGAAAACATGCCTTCGGGCATGAGAGGAGCTGCAAGGCTGCGCGATGGGCTGACTCTGCGATAAATCTTCCATCGTTTATTCCATAGACAGGGTCTGGAACAAATCGTAATATTTAATGCACAATTATGGTTTACAATAAATTGTTCCCAGATGGCTCAGGAAAACGGCATTAAGCAGAAAACAAGAAATGATCAGGTTTTAATGAATGTTTGTTTCCTTTGCCTTATTTCCTTCATAAATTCTAATAGAATCTGCAGTTTGAGCTGCAGGAGTGTGTGTGCATGTGCATGTGTAGGCGTTAGACGCCCGTGAGCACACACATGCAGATGTCTATATAATCAGCAAACATGGGCATAGCAGTACATACACACATATATTTCATTCATTCAGCATCTTTTGCTTTCCAGGCATGGCACTTGGTTATGTGTGTCATTATATTCTTTACAATTCTGCAAAATAGATATTCTTTCATTTGACAGATGAGAAGACTGAGGTTCTGAGATGTTAAGTAACTTGTCCAAGGCCACCCAAAAAGTTAGTGCTGGAGCTGGGACTTGAACCTGCCTCTGATAATGGACACACACTCCTGCTCTTTCCCCTGTACCACGCTGCCGGTGCCTAACGGGTGACCAGTGGGGCAGACAGAAAGGCTCTAATAGACTCCAGTTAATGGCACACCCAGAGAGAAACGCGAGGCAGGGTCTTTGCCTACCCAGCTGGCTCAAGGCCATGGGCCTTGGAACTCTCCGTCTGCAGAAAGCACGCTGCTCACTGGCCTCTGCTTGCGGCCACCGATAGTCTGCAGGTCGGGGTTAAGGGTCACATCCTAAGAGACACCTTCCCTGGCCCCCGATCTAAGCCCTCCAACTTCTCCACCTCATCACCCTGTTCTGTTTGCTTCTACCCGGTTGTTTCCTCACTTAGAACATCAGCTGCATGGGGTCAGGGCCTTCTCCGTCCTGCTCACTGTTGGCCCCAGCACTCGGAACCCACGGATTCATTCAGCAAGGAAGTGCGGGGCTGTGTTGGCCTTTCCTTCCCCGTCCGCTACATGTGCGAGGTCTTTGGGGCACAGCCCGGAGACACCCCTGGCAGTCCTTGGGCCCATCCGCCTGAGGCCACGTCCTCCCCTCCACGTGGGTGCTGGCTCCACTCCTTGTGCTTCTGGCACCCCAACTGACAGGCACACCAAGGGAATGCGGACAGCTGGCCCTGCGGACCTGCACCCAGACCCACGGCGGATCCTGTCAAATAGAATGCAATGAAGGGGCAGCCCCATGCCGACACGTGTCCTCCTCTCCTGCCTGAGAGCACGGCCTGAGTCCTCGCGTGTCAGCAC
>JAQZBX010103348.1:0-11064 GCA_029593785.1 Cabassous unicinctus | reverse complement strand
TTAAAAAAAAAAAAAAAAACTATATGTGGCTGTTACACATCTGCAGGAACCTGTGGATTCGATTCTGTAAAGAAAAAGTGCCTGAATGGCTTCTAAACAATTTGATGACTCACCAGAATGTTGAACTTTTTAAAGAACTCAATATAAATGTCATGAAACAGCTCATGGGTTCATCTAACTTATTTGTGATGCAAGTGGAAATGGATGTATACAAAGCTCTTAAAAAGTGGATGTTCCTTCACCTTTTGCCTCCTTGGAATGGATCTTTAAAACAGCTTTTGACTGAAACAGATGTGTGGTTTTCTAAGTGGAGAAAAGAATTTTGAAGGTATGACCTTTCTTGAAACTGAGCAAGGGAACCATCTGTGTCAGTATTCAGACATTTAAGGTTACAGTATATTATCAGTGATCTGGCATCTGCAAGAATTATTGAACAAGATTTTCTAGTACCTTCAGAATGGCTATCTTCTGTGTATAAACAGCAATGGCTCACTGTGCTCTGGGAAGAACAAGACAGTGAGGTGGGGCCCCAAGAAATCAATAAAGAAGAACTAGAAGGAAAGAGTATGAGGTGTGGGAGAAAGCTTGCCAAAGATGGTGAATACTGCTGGCAGCGGACCGGTTTTATCTTCGGCTTTGACCTACTTATAACATACATCATATTCAAATGCAATACACTGAATCAGCCATGTGTGGTGGATCTGTCAGTTTACAACCTGGAAGGAGCATAGCTTCTAGATTACGTTGGCATCTTTTGATAGTAGTGGGAAACTAATATTAGTAGAACAACTGGAATCACATTCACTTCAGAAGGATCAGGAGCAAGTGGTGATGAATTTGGACAGCAGGCTTCTGATCTTCCCTTTATCTATTGGTTGCAACTTCCTGTATATTTTGATGTTGTCAGAGAAGAGAACTGAAAATAACCATCACCCAGAAAATCCAGAAAACTAAGGATCTCATCAGTTGGACACATTAGCACTTGGAAAACTTTTTGGGCCAGCTTTAATTAAATGGCCTTCATAATTACATCTAAGGTGACTAACAATGACAAAAGCCTTATGAACTATAGCAGATAATGCAGAAGATAATTCTTATCCTCATTATATTTCTATGCATATATGAAAAAAAAAGCATTTTAAAGTCAAGAAAATACCTGTCAAACCATTTAAGTTATAAAGATATTGACTCAAGCTTTTGATTTAGCATCAATAGAAAATTGCTGTATGTAAAGTCCACATTTCTCTGCAACTGAATATGGGTTTAATTTTTAGCTTAAGCTCTGACCATATCTTGTTAGTTAGAACATCAGTTATCCATCTGTAAATTTATTTTTAATTGACTAAAACAATGCTAATGGAATAATTTGAATGGCCAACTCTAAATGCTCTTTCAATTGGTGCATTTAAAAGCTATTCTTTCATTTTCTTCAGTTTCTTATTATGATTCTCCTTATCTAATAGCTTTATAATCAATACTTGTTATTATTGGTTAAATATTTCTCATGGTATTGGAAACTAAACTAAGGATCTTTTGTTTTAACTTAAACGTTTTTGTACTCTTTTGTTTTGCCTTTTCTTCAGCTTTCCTAAGATTTAACTAGAAAAAAATCAGCTTCAGACATTCAAATGAACTTGAATGGTGGAAAATCAGTTTGATTTTAAGGGGCTCTTCTTTTGCTTTACCTGATCTTTTCTTTGGCATTCTGTACAACTTTATTATTAGGTCATGAATTATTTATGTACCAGATATTACACTTTAAGCATTTACATGTTTTCTAATCTTTATAATTATTTATGTTCAAATTTTAATTTGGGATCCTGTTTTCTACTTAGGCTCAGGACTTTGTAATTTCTGAATTGAGTGCCTTTGTGTTCACAGGCTAATTAATAGAAATTTCTTAGTAAATGTAAATAAGGTTGGAGGATCTAATACAGAAGCTGATGATAAAGACTTAATGTAAAAATATAACTTCTTTTTGTCAAAAAGTAAGATGTACACTTGTCATGATTTATATATGTTGGCTTCTTGTGTGTACTGCTATATTGAAAAAAAGCTATGCTTATTTTCTTTCCAGTCAAAAACCACGTAATTTTTGTGGTTAATGTATATTTTCAGTATGTTAAAAAGGGGAATCATTTTTATGTATCTGTACAAATAATAAATACCCAGGTAGAAAAAGAAAAAATACACCATTATCACCATTATACAGAGCATCTCAACATAGTGTGAGTAAAGAAACAGAGACCATGAATAAGTTAGAGGATCTAGAACAAATAGAAACATTACACCCAAATACAGCAGGATATACAATCTTCTCAAGCATACATGGATCATTCTCCAAGATAGAACACATGCTCGGTCACAGAACAACTCTCAACAAATTCAGAACGATTGAAATTATATAGAGTAATTTCTCTGACCACAGTTAAGCTGGAAATTAATAAGGTGCAGAGAACCAGAATTGGCTCAAATATCTGGAAGTTAAACAACACACACTTAAAGAATCAGTGGGCCAAGAAGGAAATTGGAAAAGAAATCAGTAACTACCTTGAAATGAATGAAAATGTGATTACATTTCAAAACCTATGGGATGCATAGAAGCAGTCCTGAGAGAGAAAATTATAGCCACAAATGCTCATATTTAGAAAAGAAGAAACAGCTAAAATAAAAAATCTAACTTCACAAATATGGACCATTATACATTTTGTCAAAACATATAAAAATGTGCAGTGCGAAGTGTAAACTATGATGTAAAATATTGACCAGGGTTAGTAACAATGCTTCAATGTGTTCATCAATTGTAACAAATATACCACACTAATGAAGGATGTTGTTAATGGGGGAAATTGTGTGTGGGGGGGAGGGGATGGGGTATATGGGAATCCCCTATATTTCTATGTAAGATTTGTGTAATTTAAATATTCTTTAAAAATTAAGAACAAAAACATTAAAGAAAAGTTCAATAAAACAATTTTAAAAATATTATTCCTAACAATAGCCAATATCTTACATTTGGTATATTTTCCCTCAGCCTACCCAGATAATGACACCCTGTATTTTTCCATGTATCACCATATACTTAACACTTTGTAAAGGAAGAGAATTTACACTAGTAACCACAATCATCATCTACCACCAAAATAACTGTTATGCAGTCCCTACATAATTCTCTAGCTTCCTTTCAATTGAAATATTACATACACAGTGAATATAACTGACATTGATGTTCTCCTACCATTTTTAAACCTGTGTTTTCTTTTTCATCACCCCCAGTAACTGCAAATTTTTAACTGTCTTCCCAAGTTTTAAGGATGATGGCTTTGCCTCTTCATGCTAGTTCTTTAAAAATTAAGTTGTGGAATTGTACTTTGGAGCATCTTACACCACCATCTTCATTGTCTAGAGACTGTCTCTTTTTATTTTAAATAATAGGAGATTTATTTGGCCACATCAATGGGAAATTCTCAGACTCAATTTCTTCCCATTTCTCTGCATTGCCATTAAGGTTGTTAGCTCCATCCCAAGCCTCTTTCCTATGTGGTCATCGGAGAGGTTTCAAACATTAGTAAGGATACTTATTTCTTGTTCCATTCCAGGGGAAGAGAGAGTGCTTCTGCCTCAGCATTTCAAACATGACCCCTGCGGTTCAACCTGAGTGGACCAACTAAGACTACATGCCAGGAGACTGGAAAATATAAGGCTTTGTTCAGTCAGTGCTTGGTGCTATATGTCTGGAATCTCTGCATGAAAGCAAGGACAAGAAAGTGAAAACCTGTGTAGATCAGGAAAGAGCAAAAATTGATACCAAGTAGGCAGTTATTATATGTTAATTACAGTATGTAATTATCTCTAAGATACTTTGTTAAATGCAAAAGTCAATGTACACAGCATGGGTATAATATTCTAACATTTGTACCATGTTGAACACACATCAAGACCTTATTACTTTTTATGGCTAAATAATATTTCATTGTATGTATATGCCACACTTGTTTATCCATTCTTCATTTGATGGACACTTGGGTTGCTTCCATCTTTTGGCAATTGTGAATAAAGCTGCTCTGAATATCAGGGTAAAAATATCTGTTTGAGACCCTGCTTTCAATTATCCCATGTAAATACCAATTCCTGAATTACTGCCAAAATATCTTCCACTGGAATAGCAACACCATGTTGCATTACCACCAGCAGTTAATGTGTTCCTCTTTCTCCACATACTCTCTAATACTTATAATTTTCAGTTTTTTAAATAGAAGCCATTCTAATAGGTGTGAAGTGATATCTCATTAGGGTTTTGATTTGTATTTTCATAATTGCTAGTGATGGTGAGCATCTTTTACAGAAGAGGAAGAGCCAATGGTCAAATTTATTTGAAAAGTATAAGGGGACTCAGATAGTCCAATCATCTTGATAAAGAAGACTGAAGTTGCAGGACTCATACTTCCTGACTTTAAAACATATTATCAAGCTACAGTGACCAAAATGGCATGATAATGGCACAAGTACAGATATATTAACCAAAGGATTCAAATTTAGAGTTCAGAAATAGACCCTCACACTTATGGTAAATTGATCTTTGATAAGTCTACAAAGTCCATTCAATTGCGAGACAATAGCCTCTTCAACAAATGGAGAAATGAATATCCATATGCAAAAGAATGAAATAGGACTTCTATCTGATGCAGAAATTAACTCAAAATGTATCAAACACCTAAATATAACAGCCAGAATTATAAAACTCCTAGGAGAAAGTATAGGGAAACATCTTCAGGATTTTCTGTTAAGAAAAGGTTTCTTAGACTTTATATCCAATGTATATGCAATGAAAAAAAAATAAAAGGAACCTTGTTTTAATTTGCCAAGCAGTGCCAATGCAAAGTACCAGAAATGTGTTGACTTTTATAAAGGGTATTTATTTGGGGTAAAAGCTTACAGTTCCAAGTCTGAAAAGTCCAACTCAAGGCACCATAAGAGGTGCATTCTCACCCAAGTCAGCTGTCATGTGTTGAAGAAAGATGGTGGGCTTTTAGAATTTTTATTGTAATTATTTTGAATCTGTAAATCATATTGGGTAGAACTGACATATTTACAATATTTATTCTTCCAAATCATGAGCAGTGAATGTATTTCCATTTATTTAGGTATTCTTTGATTTCACTTATCAGTGTTTTGAAGTTTTCATTGTACAAGTCTTTGGTTCCCTTATTAAATTTATTTCTATATATTTGAGTATTTATTTGCTATGGTAATTGAATTTTGTTCTTGATTTTCCACTCAGCTTGCTCATTAGTAGTGTATAAAAACAATATTATTTTTACAACTTTATCTTGTACCCTACCTCTTTCTGAATACAATTATTTGATCTAGTAGTTGCATTGCCAAGTTTTTTGGGACTTTCTATATAAAGGATCATGTCATCTGCAAATATAGACAGGTTTACTTCTTTTCCAATTTGGAGGCCTTTTATTTATTTTCTTGCCTAAGATTATTAAGAAGAAACTTGTTGGTAAAAAAGAATTTGAAAGCATACATAGAACAATAGCAGATCTTATATGGATGAAAGGCACAATAAATGAAATAAAAAATACACTGGAGGCATATAACAGTGATTTGAAGAGGCAGAAGAAATGAACAGTGAGCTTGAAGCCAGGGCCTCTAAAAGCAAACCTACAAAAAAGGAGTTAAAGGATGGAACAAATTGAGCAGAGTCTCAGGGAACTAAACATCAGCAGGACATACATGCAAACATATATGCCATGGGTTTCCCAAAAGAAGAGAAGGGAAGGGGGGCAGAAGGAATATTTGAGTAAATAATTGTCAAAAATTCCCCACCTCTATTGAAAGACATAGATATCTGTGTCCAAGATGCACAGCATACTCAAATCTGAATAAATCCAAATAGACCTACTCCAAGGCACATACAAATGAGAATGTCAAATCACATAGATAGAGAATCCTGATAGCAGCAAGACAAAACCTATTCATAACATAAGGGATGCCCAATAAGATTAAATTCTGATTTCTCATCAGAAACCATGGAGGCAAGAAGGCAGTGGCATGATATATTTAAAATACTGAAAGAGAAAACTGCCAGCCAATAATTGTGTATCAGTGAGACTATTTTTCAAAAATGAGGGTGAGTTTAGAATATTAACAAATAAACTGAAACTGAAAGAGTTTTTTCAGCAAGAGACCCTCCTTGCAGGAAATACTCAAGGAAGTGTTATAGCCTGAAAAGAAAAGATGGGAGAGAGAAACATAGGAGAGAGTCTAGAAATGAAGATTATATCAGGAAAAGTAATTAAGAGTGTAAAAAGAGTGGTGAAATTAAGATAGGACAGATAACACCCAAAGGCCAAAATGGGTGAATTAAGAACTTTCACAGTACTAACATTGAATTTTAATGAATTAAACTCCCTAATCAAAAGACATGGACTAGTGGAATGGACAGGAAAATACGACCCATCTATATGCTGTTCACAAGAGGCTCATCTTATAAACAAGGATACAAATAAGTTGAAAGTGAAAGGATGGAAAGAGATATTCCACACAATGCATTTTTCAAAACCTGGTGTAGCTATACTTAGGTAAGATGAAATAGACTATATAAGCAAAGCTGTTATTACAGACATGGAAAGACATTATCTATTTATAAAAGAGACAATTTACCAGGAAGAAATAACAAGCAGATGTGCGTAAACATATGCCCCAAAATACAGGGTTAAACACTGGCAAAACTCATGGGAGAAATAAATTTTTCTGCAATAACTGGAAACTTCAATGCACAACTCTCATCAAGGGACAGAACATCTGAGCAGAGGATCAATAAAGAAACAGAGAGCTATAGTAATACAATAAAGGAATTAAAGCTAATAGACACATACAGAACATTGCACCCTAAAACAGCAGGTTACATATTCTCAAGAGCTCATGGGTCTTTTTCCAGGATAGAGCCTATGTTGGGTCACAAAACAGATTTCATTACATTTTAAAAGATTGAAATTATACAATGTACTTTTGCTGATCATAATGGAATGAAGCTGAAAATCAAAAGGTAGTACAATCCAAAGTTCACAAATATATGCAGATTAAACAACACACTCTTAAATATTCCGTGGATCAAAGAATAAATTGCAATAGAAATCAGTAAATATCATGAGACAAATGAAAACGAAAGACAATATTTTAAAATCCATGGGATGCAGTGAAGGCACTGCTGAGAGGGAAATTTATAGCCCCTCATGCATACATTAAAAAAGAAGAAATGGTTAAAATCAATGACCTAACAATACAGTTGGAAGAAATAGAAAAAGAACAGCAACCTATTCCCAAAGAATGCAGAAGGAACAAAATAACAAAGATCAGAGCAGAAATTAATGAAATTGAGAACAAAAATCCATAGAATTAAATAACCAAAAGTTGGTTCTTTGAGAAGACAAAAATTAGTAAACCCTTGGCTAGACTGTTTTAATTTGCCAAATTACTGCTCATGAAATGTACCAGGAAATTGCTGGCTTTTTTTTTTTTTATGAGAAATTTTATTAAGAGCCATTAAACAAAGCTCAGATCACAAGCATATGGATTACACATAATATTAAGAGGACTGTGTTTAGATATCAGTTAACAGGAATGTGTTTAGATATCAGCCAGAAAATACTGGGAAGCTGGTGGGTGTTTTTGAACTGAAGAGTAAAATGATATCACTTGCTACAATACTCAATATCATTCAGTGTGTAAAAACACTGACAATTAGGATAACAGTGGGGGCCTTGTTCTAGCATTATTTTATTGAACATGCATATATATTGATCTTACTAAGTACCAGGCATTCTAAGATTTTACAAATTGTAGCTCATTTTATATTTACAAAACTCCTAGAGGTAAGTTCTATTGTTATCTGTACTTCAAAAAAGAGGATCTTGAAGCTCAGAGAGGTTAACTTGTGCAGTTTATATAGTAGGATGATATCCAAGTGAGAAAAGAAGGAGGCTGGATAGAACCACCAAAGGCCTTTTACCTTCAAGGTAGGTAAAAGTGTCCATCTCACAGTAGGTATGCAGCACATATTGCTGCTGGGAAATGAAGATATAGTTACCACTGTAACAAGAGAGGGGGAAATTAACCTTTTTTTTTTTTTTACATGTTTACAAGGTATGCATTCTATACCATAAAATTCACATAATTTTAAGTGTTTTTGATTCAATGGGCATGCACAGAAAGGAGACACAACAAGAGACATAAGGAGAAAAAACATAATGAGAGATACAACAAAGCAGGGAGTAAGTTTCCCGGTGCCTCTTAAAGAAGACAGCAAGCTGACACAACGAGCAGGCATGGTGAGCTGCAGCAACAAGAGATGTGGGGAAGTAAAAACATAATGAGAGACACAACAAAGCAAAGAGTGAAGGTGGCTCAGGTGATTGGGCACCTCCTTCCCACATCAGAGGTCCCGGGTTCAGCTTCTGGTGCCTCCTAAAGAAACAAGGATGATGAACAGACACAGTAAGTGAAAAAACAACAAGGGGGTGGGAAGAAATAAATAAATAAAATAATTTTTTTTTTTAAATTTAAAAACGTCCACTAGAAAATATAAATCAAAACCAAAAAGGCAGTATCAGATGAAATTAAGGCCAAAAGAGAGAAGACATATAGAAAAGAATAGAAAAATGGCAGAAATAAGTTCTTCCATATCAGTAATCAATTTAGATGTAAATAAATTAAACTCTCCAATCAAATACACAGAGAGATTGAATGCTAGTAAAATGAAAGATGGGGATTTTAAAAATCTAGCACAGTTAAATTACAATGGGATTTTTTTACACATCATTGAGTTTATTATATTTTAAGCATGAGTTGTATCAAATATATATGTAATTAAGGAGAATATCCAGATTTAATTTTCTGTATTAAATAACCCTCCTCCCATAGCTCAAAACAACATTATTAAGCCTTGGCCACAAGCAATGCTTTGTGAGAATGGCAAAAAAAAAAAGCAAAAAAGATATTTCTGAAAATGCAATTCATTTTTTCATTTACTTTCCATAATTCCAAAAGTTAGCCAGTGGTCACTGAAATACATAAGGTGGGTACACCTGACCCATGCCTCCTCATTCTCTCTGCCCACCTTCTAGGTCTGCCTTTCCTATGGCATCTGGCTCTGTACAGGTGAGACCTGCCTGACCATACCTCACCCCTGGACTCCCATCAAACCTCTACTGGGTGCAATAGAATTGTAGACATTCGCCAGCAAACACCATGTTTCCTGATCCTTGTCTATGCAGATTCCACCATGTTTTCCATAACTGGAACCAGCCTCTCCTTGGTTATGCTGCTGCCTCCTGAGACCACTGAGGTAGGAACTGTGCTCTCCCCAGCACACCTCCTTTGGCCTTAATGTGAAACTGTTGCAAGCACATGATAACAGCCAGATCTGCCCCATAATTGCTCCAAGCAATCTTTACTTATTATTATTTCTTCAAAACCATTACTATCTTAATACAGGGTGGAACATCCTGCTCATCCTGAAAGACAAGGAAGCTGATCATCCCAGCTACTGGAACAACTACAAACTACTCAGTGTACTCCACAGTTTGAAAAACTGTTCTTTCTTGAGACCTGTGAAATTCTTGCTCATTTTCCCCTTCACATGGTTAGCAGCGATCTTGAATTTCCTTCAAGTTAAATTTATATATAGATAAACAGCCAATTTTATTGGATACATTCTGTGGTATGCATATGTGCTCCTTTCTGTTTCAAAAACTTTTAAGCCTACTTGACAAAATTCCACTGAAAGTCAATCACAGCTCCTACTCAGTGACAGGATCAGATAAGCCCTACAATTTTGCTGGGCCTCTCAGAAAGTGTAATGTGTGCTGGAAGCCTGGATCAGAAGAGGAAAGAAAGAGCAAGGTACCTTTGTAAATGTTGACATAGTGTCAACTGGAAGGTTGTTGGGAGAAAACCAGATACAAGTTTTATTAGTCATGAACCAGATGCTGTTAGAAATGACTACAACTGTCACACAGAAAATAAAACATATCTGAATTTTTTATTTCAGAATAATAAAGGCCAATGTCTATAAAGGAAAAAAAAAACTTTTAATTAAGGGTTCTGTAGAACAAATATTTAAATTTTGTACAATTTATAATGGGTAATTTAGGCCTTTTCATCTTTTAAGTCTCATAAGAATTGTAAACATGATTCATGATTTTCAACACAATTACACTTTTGCTTTTAATGAGCAGTAAGATGACATGGCACTAAGATTTCTTCTTTCTAGTCATTGATTGGCAGTAAAATCAAAGTAATAAGGTACTCTGAGAGGAGGAGAATGTAGCATTGCCAAATTTCATCCCACCATACCTTGGTAAAACATGGTTACTTAGTAAATATGCTGTTTGTCCATCATACTGGCCCTACATAGTCTAAACACTTCAGCTAAATTGAGTGAGAATATATATCATGTATTAATGTGGGGTGAGGATTAGTAAAGCTAAGTTTTTTTTTTAAGTTTTATTTTATTTATTTATTGCCTCCCCCCATTGTTTTTCACTCGCTATCTGCTCTCTGTGTGTTCTTCTGTGTCTGCTTGTCTTCTCTTTAGGCAGCACCGGGAACCACTCTTGGAACCTTCCAGAGTGTGAGAGAGGCACTCAATCTCTTGAGCCACCTCAGCTCCCTGATCTGCTGTGTCTCTTATTGTCTCTCCTCTGTGTCTCTTTT
The DNA here is from genome assembly GCA_029593785.1 of Cabassous unicinctus. Lineage (NCBI taxonomy): Eukaryota > Metazoa > Chordata > Mammalia > Cingulata > Chlamyphoridae > Cabassous > Cabassous unicinctus. Next base: position 339 of record JAQZBX010103348.1, on the reverse strand, counting down.
TGTTGCATCATCTTGTTGCACCAGCTCTCTGCATGGGACAACACTCCTATGTGGGCCAGCACTCCTGTGTGGGCCAGCACTCTGCATGGGCCAGCTCTCCACTCAGGCCAGCTTGCCATGCTGCCCAGCTTACCTTTTACCAGGAAGCCCTGGGAATCGAACTTTGGACCTCCTAAATGGTAGACAGGAGCAAAATCATTTGAGCCACATCCATTTCCCATAAAGCTGAAAGTTTCAGATCTTATAAGTTACAACATGAAAATCAATGTATAGATATATATATTTTTTATGAGTCAAGATAAAATCATTTATGAACACTTTTCAGGAGCAATCTTCTTA